>VWZG01008511.1:19607-30736 GCA_013396735.1 Grallaria varia
CAAAATTCTATTTCCTAGAACAGGAATGTGTGCATTGCAGCTGAAACAGAGCTTAAAGTAAAAACTGAAATATAGCTTGCTGTCTCATTGAGCTGTTACTTTGTGACAGTGTGAACTCATTGCTGCAAAGAGAGGATTTAGGAGGAAATGTATGGAAAACAAACAAATTCAACTTTCTCTATCTGTTGCTCTAAATTCTTTTTATTATTGTGTCATGTTCCTGAATACACAAGATATTAGGACTAAATTTGAATTAGTGTTAGCAAAGGGAAGAATATGAGCAGAGGATTATGGGAGGAAAGTATACAGAACAAAAAAATATATCCTAAAAATGAGGGAAAATAACAATTATTAAAAGACTGAAGCAAATAAACTGTTAGGGAATGAAAACTACATAAGCCCTCTGAAGTTTTTCTGTATGTATCAAACATGCAACAGGCGCACATAGACACTATTACAGTAGCAGAAACTTAATATTTTTATTTCTTTCCAGCAATACACCTCCCAAATAATTTTTCTCTAGTTTGGGGTCAATATCCACTTATATTTTCAGCTTTAAGACCAAGCCAAGGAGGTTCACCATACTGTATTTGCACATTTTATTCATTTGTATTGTACTTCATGCTTTCTATATAAAAGGGTTAATCCTGATTTCTCACTCAGGAATATCTTATTAATAATCATACTGCTACATGTATTTTGCATTCCATGATGCAAACTTCTCAGACACTTAAAATGATTGGGCATGCAATGAAGAGTTCACCCATGCATGCCTGGTCCTGCTCCCCAAGTACTTTATGCTTCAGATGAACTTGAAGACTGCAAGTGGTGTATATACTTCCTGGGAGCCAGTATATACATCTCAGTTACAATAAAAAATGGTAGGTGTATGTATGACAAAGGTAACAACTTTGTTTACCCTAACTTCAGCTTCCTGTTATTATTCTAACAGCTGCCAAAAGCAGGTGGATTTTCTTTCATAACTTAATTTGTAAAATTGATCCTCACCTATCAATTTACTCTGTGATAGAAATATTACTTTTTGCTCACTTACTGATTAATCCTTTGGAGAGAGGTGAGAAAGGAAGACGAGATGTTTCTTCCTATGTGGCTGCTTTCTTGCCATATGTAGTTTGGAAAGTTATTTCTCTTTTGATCATGGCAGACATGAGTGTATTGGGGAACCAAAACCACTGGATAATGGATGAACCTCTTAGCTATTTCTTCCTTTGTTTAATCTTTTTATGTCCTGAACTTCATAGTTGAAATTGTTGCCTTAAATTCAGCTCTTAAAGAAATCTCTAAGACTCTATTTGTGAATTTTGGGAGGCAGACATTCTTTTATTACAGCTGGATGCACTGGGAATCAGTTCACCAAAGTACATAGTGAGGTACTTCAGCTACAGCTTATATGTTTGCATTACACGATTATTTATGGTAATTTCCTCAACTGGCTTCCCTTGATCAGCCACGTGGGTTATTTTGTCATAAAAGGAAATCAGGTTGGACAAGCAGGACTTTCCTCTCATGAAGCTGTGCTGGCTGTGACCAGTGACTGCATTGTCTTTCAGGTGTTTTTCAATACCTCTCAGAATAACCTTCTCCATAACTTTACCAGGCACTGAAGTGAGACTGACATGCCTATAGTTTCTGAGGTCCTCCTTCTTGCCCTTCTTGAAAATTGGGACAACATTCACCAGCTTCCTGTCAGTTGGAACCTCTCCACAACAAACTGTACTAATGAAGGATGTCCTATTTTTCTTCAAAAACAAATCTGAAAAGTTTATACCTGACCTCCTGACATGCCATCATTGATTGAATTTATCTAAACTACAATGAAATAGACATATTTTTAATTAAGATGTAATCAATATTTTAATTTTAACTAAACAGTGAGACCTTAATAACTTAGGAGTTTCTCAGGCAACAAGGCATATCAATCCTAAAAAAAATATGGGCTCCTATGCTTGGATACTGCAGTACTTTTACAGTGCCCAGCACTCCTTACAACAATCGGCTGGACCTTGGGGATTGGTTGTACACCTGCACTAAATTATATGGTTTAATTCAGGAGTTTGAAGTAGAAAGCACTGGTGTGGAAAAGATTTTCCTGTTAGTCATGTTAACCAGAAGTTTTCTGGCACACCTCAGAAAAGGGCAATATGTGAGCAAGTTTATAACAGCGATTTTATTTCAGGTGTTAATTGTTCCTGCCTTCTTAACTACAGCAATAAAATAGATAGGAATTTTAGTCTTTGCCATTACACTTCATGACTTTGCCTCAATCATTTAAAAATTCTACACTGTTTCTATTATTCGTAAGGATTATTATACATGACCCAATTAAAGAGTATGAAAAAAAAGGCGGAATAAAAACTAATATTACTTTTGTAATGCAGAGCAGATTTAGCAACTAGTTTCATCCTCATCCTTGGGCACTTCTGTGTTACAGCCCATTTCTCTCTTTTTGGAACCTGGCTGTAGCCCTTGAATCTCCCCACACAAAGGGCTGTGGTTTGTCAGAGGTGTCCCCCTTCCTAGGGAGGCTATTCCCAGGGCTGAAGCAGGAACAGGGGATGCAGCTGTCACTGGGCCTCAGTGCAGTGAACTCACTCTGACTGGTCCACATCTTTTGTGTACTGAGGGCTCCAGGGCTGAGTTCAGTACTCTAGGAAGGGTCTCCAGAGCATTGTAGAGGGCAAATCATCTTCCTCAATTTTGCTGGTTATTATGCAGCCCAGGATATAGTTGGCATTCTGGGCTCCAAGCGTTCATTGATGGTTTATGACCAATTTTCTATTCACCAGTATGTCCAAGTTCTTTTCCATAACGCTTCTCTGCAAGATATATTTTCTTTACTCTTCCTTTCATAGCCAACATACCTACAAAATCCATTCTTTATTACTCTTTGCATGTCTTGCCAAATTCAGCTCCAAATACGCCTGTCCTAATCCCATCCCTACATATCCAGGCACCATTCTATATTATTCCAAGGATAAATGTCCCTTGTTCCTTGCCTGTGCACTTGCTTTTTACACTTCTGTTTACCCAGGAGGTACTTACTATGCCGTGCTGGTCTCCAGCCTCCTTTGATTTCTTACATGCAGAAATCAAGAGCTCCTGTGCTCTAAAAAAAAAAAAATGTCCTTAAAGAACTGCCAGCTTTGTTCAGATCTGTTATCCCTGCAGGCAGTTTTATAGGGGACGTCATCTTCTACTGGTTTTAAAATCTAACCTAATCTGCTAATCAGTTTAAAGTTTCCTCTCCTGAAATTCAAGATGCTGACTACTCATCAGGTGGCCCTTGAGATTGTTGATTCCATCAGGACATAAGCACTGCAGCCCAGACTACCATCACCCTCAACCTCTCTAATTAGTTAATCTGTGTCACATTTGATTGGTTGCAAATGAAGTAGGGAAGGAATAACTGAAGGGGTAATAAAGGTAGGCTTAGATGAATTTGGGGGAAAGGAGGAGAGACATAGGTAAAAATTTGAGGAGACTGTCCAGGAGGGACATATGAGATCAGAGATCTATTAGCATCAGAGGTAAGCTCATAACTGCTTTTGCATGAATCTGGCAGAAACTGTGGAACAAAGAACATGCTGAAATTGGAGAGTTGTGGTAAATTTCAGGCCTTGTTGAGGTTTGTTGTTTTTTAGGCCTTCCCTAACAACTGGGGTCAAAAACTAAGGAAGTATTCCATCCTATTCCCTCATGTAATCAGGTGTATATAAGTAGTGAGAGGAAGGTCCTCACTCTCTTCTCCTCTCCCTCCGTGTCGGATCAGCTCAGAGATGGCAGCGCTCTGTGTTTGGGCCTTGCTTATCCAAGTGGGCTGAGGCCTGATCTGAGAGCACTGTCCGAGCCTGTGCCAAAGGGGCACGAATCTGCTGTTCTTAAGGGAAGTTGGTGAGGTTTTATTGTATTAGTTATTTTGTTAAGCTAATCCCTGAGTTCTGACTGTGTATATCTGTTGTGGGTTTACCCCTTTTTGTCCTTTCTCTCTTTTCCCTTTTCCCTATTGGGATTGTTTGGGCTCCTGTTCATATCTACATGGTGTCTGATTGTATATAATTGTATATATGTAAAGATATATTCTTTGCTGCAATTTTCTTTTGCTACCGGTCTTTTTTCTCCCTTCCTTTTCGTGAGGGAGGGGTCTGTCAGGCTGGTGTTTGGGTTTGGCTGGGAGCCAACTTTAACACAAGGGTATAAAAGAGAAAAAAATAAGTTTGTAGGAGGATAGAAGAAACAGAAAAATAAGTATTTGAAGTCTCTATGGTAACTGGAAGTGTCTGTTTTTGGAGCTTTGTAATCTGTTTCTGCTTTAAATTCCAAGCTGTGCATGTATTGAAAGTGTGTACTTGTTGCACTACTTCAAATGGTCCAATAGCCTGTAGCTTACAAGGAACAAACTTGTGGCTGAACACTTTGGTCCCTTAGGCTGTTATTTGATTTGAGTGAATGCACTAGACAGCTTAAATTCTTACTGTGGAATGGACCATTGTTACGTGTATTGTATGGCTATCAGGCTGACCTAAGCACCACTGAATGTCTTGCTGTTCCTCATTAAGAGCCTGTGAAAGAAAGGGGTAGGTGAATGATGGGCACACAGTACATGAGGATTCAGTTTAGCATTCCTGTTGCTTTGACTGAACCACTAAGGTAAAAGCAGTAAAGCAGTTCTACTGCATCTTAAATATTGGGGGTTTTTCGGTTTGGTTTTTTGTTGTTGTTGTTTTGTGTTCGTTTGTTGGGGTTTTTTGGGTTGGTTGGTTTTTTTCTCTGAGAAAACACTTGTATCGATGGAAAAGACAAGTGTTGTGATTGATATTTTCTGAGGACTTTTTATAAAATACAGAGGACAGAAAAGACGCATTTCTTTTATTTTTCTGCTTTTAGATGTCTGACACTTGTTCTGCTCTGTATATTCTTCTGCATTACGGCTTTTGTCAAGCCTTGGTATTTCTCCAGAGCTTCTAGCTGAGCTAGGTTGGAATGAGCCCACTGATACAGTTTTCTAACTGATAGACAACTGCTTTAGAACTCTTAATATTCAGAGTAGACCGCCTTCTGGTTGGTATGCTGAAAGAGTGATTTTGGCTCAGAGAAGCTCTTGCCAATATGTGTAAATAATTGATGGAAGGGAGCGAAAAAGATAAGCAGACTCTTCTCATGGGTTTCCAGTGACAGGACAAGATGTAGTGGATAAGAAAGCTAAAATACATGAAATTTCACTTTAGAGTAAGAAAATGCCTCTTGTTGTTGTTGGTTTTTGTTTGTTTGTTTTTGTTTTTTAACGTGAATGTGATCAGATGCTGGAACAGATTGCCCTGAGTGATTGTGGAGTCTCCATCTTTGGAGATACTCAAAACTAGACTGCACACAGACCTGAGAAAATGCTAACTGAATGTTAGGACATGTTTTGGACTGGGGACTCTAGATGATCCTAAAAATCTTTTTCCCCAAATCAACCATTCAGGAATTTTTAGACTCTTCCCTGTTATTTAATTCCTTAAAACTTTTGAGGTAGAATAAGAGGCAGGTGGTGCTTATATATTTCACTAGAATATGAGAAGTAAAAAGGGAGTTTTCAAGCAGGTAAGAACCAAATAATTTAATACTTAACTCACCATATAGAGATAGAGGAATTTATAATATTAGAATTCTGGATGACATTCATGACTATAACTTGCAATTGTTACTTTTGACTGTAGTTTTAAACATGTAGTAAAATATAAAATTGTGAATATAATTTGTTGTATATTTTCATTACCCTCTCCTTTTGCTTGTGTTTATATAGAAAGCTCTTAAATTTATGGAGAGATGTATGGAAAGTCAACTGGAGCATAGATACTTTGTAGTAGTTCATTAGTAGTAATTTATTCAGAACGTTATAAAGGAAGTCAAGAAAAAAATGAGCTGCTGTAAAACATCTGTGGTTGGGCCAGGGTGTTCTACAAAGTCCAGTGTCAGACACTTGGAGATACTTAATTTGTAAGAGGCTCATACTTTTATATGTTGATTCTTTGGAGAAAATTAAGCAAAGTGCTGAGTTGTGGGTGCAGTGTTACTTCTAGGTGTCACTCACTAGAGTGTTGCCTCTAGATACTAAATTGATTCTGCCATGCACAGCAAAAGCCGGTATGTTTGCGGTAGAGTAACAAAACCTATTTACTTGTAATCATATTTCCAAAAGTATGTTTTGGATGTTGTAACTGATAAATCAGTCCTGAAATGTGATCTGTCAGAGTTATTTTAAGATTGCCTGAATGTCTTTTGATAGTTACTACTATTTTTCTTCCAATGAGAAACATACAGTAACCCGATTTTTGAATCCTTACTGATCAAATACTCAGTTTTCAAATGATAAAATTTCTTCATAACATCCATTTCATTTGACATAGAAATTATGGCCCACAAATCAATAACACAGAATATTAAAAATTCCAAAGAGAACACTATGCTTGTTTTAAAGGGCAGAATGTGCCTTTTGTTTGGCAAGCAATACCCATCCCTTACAGAACAGAATTACATAATCGATTCTCCATTAAATTATCTATTTATTACTTAAGAACAATTCCTTTTATCAATTTAGAACTATGAAGATATATTTGAATGTTTTAATGTCTGAAATCAATATTGATCAAAGTAGATAAAAACTGTTATAGTTCATCTTTCATATTGTCTCTTGTTCTGAAAATTAGTGACAAATATGTTGAATTCAATTTTATCCAGTGAAAGTGACGGGAACATATGATTTTTAAAGTACATGGAGCCTTTTTGTATTGTAATGAAGAAATTTGCTCTGCAAATCTTTGAAATGATTAGCAAATTATCTTTGAATTTATAGAACCTTATCATATTCATGTTCTAAATAAAAATACTTATCTAACTTCTGAAAATAGATTCTTTATAATCAGATGTATTTTAGATTTTGTTCTAAGTTTTCTGTTTTATCACTAACAGATCTTTACAAGAGAATACAAAAAAGAGAAAGAACATGATGAAAATAGGATACTTTACAGTGCCTTTGACCTCTTACCCTCTTTCTTAAGTGCACTGAATATGCTAGCTGCTGCATTTCATCCCAAACACTAATGTCCCCACTAGTTTCACACGTATGACAAGATGTCCTTCTAATCCTCAATCTTAAGGAAATTTGCCTTTCATATTTGATAATTTGTGCTGTTTTAGCTGAAGGAAGATCCACAGATGATTCTGTCAGCATTTGCTAAACCAGATGGTTCTACAAGTGATTCTGTGACTTAGAATAAGTCTTTCTGCTTTTGCTCAAATAAATTGTGGGAGAAGAAGCTGATTATAACTTTTATACATAGTCCAATCTGATACAACTGCCAGGAAAAGAAAAGCTATACACAGAAAAATATGATTGATTTTGTTTCTAGTTTTGTTTATTTTCCAAGCAGAAATAGTTGGAACCAGCTGGGCTAAGTTGTTGATTTTCATTATACCATCATGTCCATGTTGGCTTTTTTTTTTTCCTCTTTCCTCCAGATGCACATGTACAGCAGGGTGGACAGGGCCAGACTGTAGTGACGACATAAATGAATGTGAATCTGAACCATGCTTGAATGGAGCCACCTGTTATGAGTCTGTGAAGCCAGGACAGTTTGTGTGCATTTGTCCTCCATTTTATACTGGTGACTTCTGCCACCAGCGCTTCAGTCCCTGTGAACTGCCTTACAATCCATGCATAAACAACTCAACCTGCTTGGCACAAGTGGATGGAAATCCAATGTGCATTTGCAAAACAGGTAAGAACTGGCATAGTTAATCTATTCCATTGTCTGTTGTGCTGCGGAAAAGTTGCAAATGTATGTTGAATTTGTTGCTATCTTCAGTGTAGGTAGCAAAGTGTACCTTTCAAAGCACTTAAAACCATCATGAATTACAGCAGGTCAATCAGTTGTGTTAAAAGATTGATAATATAGCCATCACTCTGCTTATTATTAATTTATTCTATTACAATACTTATTAAATCTATGGTGGTTTAGATTCAGAACTCAGAATTACTATTTCTGAGTCAATTCTTACAATGGCATAGAGATAGACATGCACCTGGCCAGCAGAGCTGATAAACTAAACTGACAAAATAGACAGGCAAAGGTAAACAAATATATGCAAATTGTTAAAAGTATAAAAATTGGAGCAAGCTGGAAATGGTTTCTTTTCCTGCTGAGCTGTCAGGAAGGCCTGACACATCAGGGAAGTAATCTTGCCTTGCCTAATGGATACAGCGGATTGCTCTTGGTATGCACAGTGAGCTAAATCACAACAGGTGCTGACAGCTTTCCTGGGCTGTGGCTTCAAAAACACAATCTCCTTCAGTGTACAAGAATTGCTAAGGCAGAATGGAGCAACAGTTTAACTGTGAGAACAACATTTTGATTCTGCTTAGGAATTGAAGATCACATTAACTAATTAAAACTGCAGTGAAAAGTTAGAAAATTTAAGTAAGGGGAGTACAGTTAATGAATTTGGAATTTAGTTAGGATTTAGAAGTATTCACTGCTGTTCCTATAGAGGCAGGGGTGTCTTAAGTACAGAGGACAGCATATATATTAATTGCAGTGTTACATGACAATAGTCATTTACTGAGCTACAAAGATATGGATATAATACATAGGAATTGGGATTATATAATACCTTGGAGTTTTTTTACCATTAAGGTAAAGGCTACCACAAGCTGCTGAGTTAAAAAAAAAAAAAGTCACTGGAGAGGTATGCAAGTTGCTTATTGAAGTAGCTTTAAGAAAAGCTATTTTTAAAAAACTGTTTTCAACACAACGTATTGAGTTTTTTTTGAAGCCTTTTTCAGAAATGACGTGTAGAGACACATGTAGTTCAAGTGTTTTCTTCCCATTCCTCAGAAAAATCATCTTTTCCAAACATTTTTATGCAGTTGCTGAAGAATCAAGAAAACTTGCAGCCAGAATTCTGAGGGAGCTTGGATGGAATCCTCAAGAATTCTTGAAGCTTGCAGCTAGGAATATTCAGGGAATTAGTATGGGAGTTATGTGAATCAGTAACATGGATTGCTAACAAATCTTGGAAATTGGAAAATTCAGCATTGAAAAGGGGCAAAAGGCATTATGTATGATGTGAGTTAATAATTTCTGCTAGGAAAAATGTAACCATTTATTTAGGACTCTTATCAAGAAAAAGAGAGACGGTAAAAGAGGGAATTTTAACTGAAAGCAGTTTGAGGAAATAAATTCCTCAGTTGTCTTCTTTTCTATTATTTATCTGCTTTGTCTGCCATGTGCTTCTCTTTTTCTGTCCAGATTATAGCAAAATCACACTGACAGAACTAGATTACTTCAAGATGCCTGACTTAGTAACAAATGGCATGTGGATTAAACAACTGGCCAGCAGTTATCAGTCCAGTAGAAAGTATGACTCATTTGGCAGGAGTCACAAAGTATAGCCATGCTTACCAAAGTCTAACAATTATCTATAGAACACCAAATTATACTATTGATAGTGGTATTTATTTAGAAGAAAAGGAGAACATCCACTGACTAAGGGGAGCTGGGATAGGTCAGAGAACACAAAAGCTGATAGAATATAAATTGGACAGAATCATATTTGATGTAAGATATTACCTTAGGACAGAATTGTCACAGAAAACTGGTAGGAAGATAATGAAGTCATGATTAACTGTAGTATAAAGTAAAACTGTGCACGTTTGTTCTTGTATGTATGTTCGGGAACTACAGTTGCCTGCATTTGCTTTAAAAACTGCTAGAATTCTATAAAAAGCTTTAATGTAAACTTCCTCTTGAGCTATCTGCCCTTGATATAGAGAGTTTCCTCCTACAAGGAGATAGATTATAACATTTGTGTAACAAACTGGGCTCTCATATCACAGATTATGAGGCATGTTAGACTGTGACTATAAGTTAAATTGTCCACACAAAATATTATGATCTCTACAATTGTATGCTGGTATATTGAGGGTTGCAAGAATGTTGTAAGGGAGGCCATTATTGCAAAATTTTAGGAATCACTGCAGTAGAGCAAGTTTCTGAGGAAGTGCACAGAAAACATCTCTTCTTATGTACTTTACCAGTAATAAACAAGCAAGGGTTTGATCAAGGCAACTGGAAGGACACAGATGAGGTTTTGAGCTGTTATGCATATAGCCAGTGCCGAATCTCCTTAAATGCTACACACTAAATGCAAACATAACAGAAGAGGAATGGACAACTTAGGGAAAATAGAATTTTTATTGTTTAATTTATCAACATGTCTTTCTGTTCTTAGGGAACTTCATTCTTGGAATTAATAATAGAAATGGAAATTTAGTGTAACAGAAGAACAAGGTGGGAAATGTGAGCAGAACTATAGGATTTAAATAATACTGAAGTATTTGTAACTGAGCTGGGCAACTAATCATAAATTCCCCAAAAGGTCTACATGCAAAAGAGATAGATAGATAGATAGAAGTGAACTAGACTGTAAGTAAAGTAGAGTATGGGCATTAGACCATGCTGTTCTAGATGACAAAACTAACGCTTTTGTGCTTGACATGAAGACAATACAAAGGAAAAACAAAATATTTTGGTAAAAATAGGTCAACATTCTGAGAACAACTTTATTCCAAGACAAAACAAACTACTGAAAAAGATGTATTCAAAATGAAGGAAAACTATGAGAGGGTGTGCGCCTCCAGAGTGCAAGATCAGCTCTCTAGCCAGGACTGCTGAACAATGAGCTTTGTTAATGATGAAATGGGAGATAAAATGTAACACTTTTCACAAAGTTTGAAACCTGGAGGATTGCAAGCACATAAATATTACAGAGAATAACAAGACAAAAAAATAATTTGCGACCATATACTGTGGGCCAGAAAATATCTAGTATTTTCTAATAAAAGACTTTTTTATTGATAATTTATTCTTCTATGGGAATTATGAGTAGGTATATCTAGGAGCTAAAGCAAGGCAAGGTTAGTAGAAACAGCAGATATAGCTGTTGCTAGCGCAAAACAGGAAGGGAAGGGCAAAGTTGTTGAATTAAGACAGTTCCTAGAATTCCTGCTGCTTAGAAGGTAGAAATGAATCTCACTTTAAAATCAGATGTAGATCTTCCTCCATTAG
>VWZG01008512.1:0-24640 GCA_013396735.1 Grallaria varia
CCCTGCCTTTGAGGGAGTCTACATCTCCATTTTTTTAAGTTGCTTACTGATTTAGTCTTGAAAATTAGTGCAAAAGCTTTACAAAAACACTAATACTACTGTGTTGTTCAGCACTTAATACTGTAATGAATTACTGTAATAAATGTTAAGTTTTTGGTTAATATACTATCAACAGAATATCCTAAGAAACAATAGAAACCAACTAAGAAAAAAGCCCTCCAGAAAAGCCCCACCAAGTCCCTGCTTGGATGGAATTTGCTCCAACCACACATGGAAAGTGTCCAACCTTTGTATTAAACTCAGCCACCTAATCCCTGCAAACAGGCCATTGTATCAATTAACAGTGCAGAGGAGTGGGAAAAGCATGCACAGCGAGTAACCTGCTCCTCAGTTCAATTTTGGATCATTTTGTGATTCACTAGCTCTGACCCTGTCTGTTCTCATGCCTTTGTTATGTTCCAGTTGTTTTAGCAGTGAGTAAAGGCAAGATTAAGACATTGTCTCTTCAATTATAAAGATCCTGGGTGGAAAAATCTGTAATGTCTCTGCTGTTAGTTGAGGTGGAGGGATCACTGACTAGACTGAGACAGAATGAGCTAAATTTATCTGTGATAATGCTGGATTGGTTTTGTTGCAGTTAAAGCAGGGATTGCTTTGCCCCAGTATGTGTTGTTTCCTCCCTCCTTTGATGAACTAGAAGGACCTGTCAGGGTTTAATCCAATTACTGATGACATTGGAGAAAAGAGCAGCAGAATTGGGCTGGATGGAAGCAATGTATTAACGCAGAAAAATCTCATCTTTCCCCAAATCAGTGAGCTGAGAACAAATCCAGGGAATCGTCAAGTGCCTCTTATTTTGGTTCTTCAAATAATTCAGGGTTAATCGGTCCATTTGCAATCATTTAACTGATAAAAGCACAGTAAACAAAGGAGCGGGTTGCAGTTCTGAGCAGGAATTGAAAGGAACTATTTTTTCTATCCAGTTTGTATAGGGCTTAAAACATATTGACAGAAAACAGAAAGTCTGGGTTAAAAGAGGTGTCAGTTATGACCATTGTTTGTGGGACTCCAATAGAGCTATCCAGGGCCACCAAGTTTGCTTCTAAGGGCTTCAAGAGGGATTTGTTAAAAAGGAGACTTATTGCTAATTTGTTTAACTTGTTTATTCTGTTAAAATGAAACATTTATAGTTATTATCTTATTTCCAGTGATTTTTATCCCCTTTACAAATCTAACATATGCATATAACACTAAGGGAATGGTACCTAAACAACTTGTTGCCCTGCTGTGTTTAGGATTTCGCTTGGCCCTATAAGTGGGTTATCTGGTAGGACTGATGGTTTGTGTTTCTACTTCTTGCCTGGGTTCAGGCAGCCACAATAATTAAGGGTTTCAGTAGTTGCACAAATATGCCCAAATATCAGTTCAAAATGCTTGTGTGAGGCTTTTCCATTTTTCTTTCCTTTATGGGACTATCCTGAGTCAAGAGGTGTACAAATGCTGACAAAAAATGTGAACTCAGGTATTTGCCAACACTGCTGGCGTTCACACAGCTTTGCTCACCCTGGTCCCCTCAAACAGCCTTCCTGTTCCTTGCATGGTTTAAACAGTGATTTACCCCCTAATAAGACTGTTTCCAGCAGCTGTAATTGCTTAAGATATGCGGAATTCTTATGCCTGTGACCCACTTGAGCACCCTTTGAAGTCGGTTAGCCCCATGAGGGTATGAAGCTATGAAAAAAGTAAATCCCAGGCCAGATCTGGGGAAATGTTTCGACTTCGTATCACGGGCAATGGTCTGACTGTCTTGTCTAGAATTCACTGTTGTGACTTTTGGCAGTTTCAATTTAATTCATAGGCGATAATGAGGCTGGTTCAAGCCCATGGACGGCGTCTTTCTGTGGCAGTGCTGCCTCTTTTAGACAGCTGGTAAAAAAAGCATTTTGTAGTTATGACTGATGTCTGTTAGGTTACTATATTTAAAGTCTGATAGACTTTTAGAAATACTGTCTTAGCCAGCAGGATTTAACTTCATTAGTTTTGAAACAGGAGAGAAATGTTAGCCACTGTGCAGTCTTTGATTATACTCTGGGGAATTTCCTAGGGTTAAATTAGCCACAGGGGAACTCTACTCTCATTCTTTGAATGCCAGTGAAACATATTGAGAAATACAGGGGAAAAAATAATTATAATTTTGAAATGTAAAAACTATAAAGTTCATCTTATCTATAATCCCTAGTGCACAGTAAGTTATGTATACTTGCACCATTTAATGTTAATGATACAATTTATTTTATATTTTGGTTTTGCTTTATAAAAAAAGTCACGCCACCAGCAACAGTATTTGACCATAAAGGGACATTTAGAAAACTACCATTTCACCAGACTCGGTTTAAATTCAGGAGGGAGATAATTTAGCCACTAAATGTCCTGCCTTATCCACAGCGTCATTGGAGAATTACTCTCCGGAATCACTTTCATCCCCCAGCTGCTGACAATTTAGCGGTGCTGCTTGCCTTTAATTAATCTCTTTGAATCTATATCCAGAAGGTCAGTGTCAATGACTTCCTCAGAATTAGCAGAAATTTTTGTCCAAAAAGTATGTTTTATAAGATGCAGTGTGATTGGAATCAAAAGCCTTTTTTGACAGGTTTGTTGGGTTTTTTTGTTATACTTGGAAAACATGAAATGAAAGAGTTTACAATTTCATGTATCAAGAAGATTCCAGTAATTTCATTTCTAAACATGGAAATTAGCCAGTGTAGGTTTCCTTTTCATCTGACAATTTTCTTTTTATCTCCTCATCCCACTAATTTCAAATGGAAAATGATGAGTGCAGGGCAGAAGTATGGAATAACACATCTAAAAGTGAAGAAATCTTCTTTTCTTACTCACAGAAGAGTTTGCAAAAAAATATAAAAATTCCTGTGACATTGTCTTCTTCCATTCAGCCTTCTTAAAAATGTTCCTCTCTTTTGTACTGAAAAACAAGTTGAGGAAAATATGAAAATCCGTACTTTTCAGCTTAATATTTTTGCATTGCCAAATCCAACCTAATCCTGAAATCAGCATGAACATTTTAAGCAATACAGAAGAAATACGATTTCGTTATTTAAAAATATTGTCAAAATAAATTAAAACTGGTAAAAGATTTCTTTTATTTTCTCTATTTTCCTAATGTGCATGTAAAGTAGGATTTCTGTCCAACAGGTACAGAGCCTGAGAAGGAACTGGATTCTGCAGGACACCAAGAGAGTAACAGGGGAAAACGTATTTCTTCTCAAATTGCATATACTACTTAATGAGGAAAGATGTACCTAATCCCTAGACTGCTCTTTTTCTTTTTGCTCCATTGTAGAGATACTTGCTACAATCTTTACTACCTATTCTCTTTCCTGTTTTTCTGCTAAAATTTGAAGCAATCAGTCCAACTGTTTTCTTGCAAGACACATATGAAAACCACAACGCTAAAAAACATATTGATGTGTACATCCTATAGAAGAATTGTGGTATGTGCTTGGACCTCAACTCCACCTGGATACAGGCTATCCTTGTAAAAGCAGCACATATCTCACGTGGCAATATCTAGTAAAAGGTAAAGCTCAACACGAACAGCTGACCTATTCTCTGCCAGTACTGAAGGAGATTGTTCTATAACAATGCAGATGAATGTCAGTCAGGTGCAGAGAGAGCAAGGGTCTAAAGATTTCTAATATGTGCTCCTTAAGCATGGTGGGGCTAGTGGCATGCCTCCTTCCTTTAGTTTTCACTCTACATTTTCACAGCTTCTCTAATTTCTTGTGATCTGTGCCCCTTTTGCACAGAATTCACATTGCACTTAACTTTTATCTAATATTTATCCATTTATGGCTGCCAAAAAGATGGTATTTCACCATTTCCCAGACTACAGGATATGTGGAAATTGGCTGCCATTTTCTCCTGTTGCAGTAATAGGAGATGCTTCTGGCAGTCTTCATCCACACCTCCACTCCTGTTTCAGTACAATATCCTTTCAGCTGCATGCAGGCTTTAGACTAGACTTGGCAAACCTCTTTACAGAGAGAAGGCTAAACCACAACATCAAATGAGAAAATGAGAATGGGAACAATACATTTGTCAATACTGATTTGGATGGTTTAGGGTCGTTTATGACTTCATTGTCATTATTTCAACCTCACATATCCCTTTAAGGTAGGAGGTACAATATTGCTCTTATTCTAGAGATGGAAAAACAATTAGCTGATTTAATTCAGTCCTAAAGAAGAGTGATTCAACGCTTGAGCTTCAAACCAGAACTTCATTATTCCTGGCTTTATGAGGAGTCTGTAAATGCAGCTCAAATAACATACCTTCCCCTACAGTGCTCTTGCACAAAGAATAAAAAAAATGATCAGAAAAAATGTAGTCCTTGACCTGGAAACCGTAGAATTTTTAGGGAAGATCTGAAAAAGATTGGATATTGTTATATAACAGGCTTTCAAAATAAGAATAGCCCTAATTTGCTCTAGATTCTGTTAAAAAGTCTTTTAGCAGGACACATTTTGAAAGAAAGATACGATAGGTGGAAGAAAGCAGAAAAATAGGATAAACCACAGGAGAGAATGAAGATATGTAAGTGAATTGCAATGTATTGTAAGATAAAACAATCCATGAACTTGGGTTTTGTGCGCTATTTAGAAATAAAGACACTGGAATACAGAGGCCAGAGTGGATGACTAAGTAATACAAAGGGTCGGCTTGGATATAAAGGCATGTGTGTAAGAAAGATAATGGTCACTATCAAGCTATACCAGAGAAATTGTGGGATGAAGTTACGACAGTGTAATGGAAAAGTGAAAGAAGAGACTGTGAAAAGAGTACCGAATATGCTAAAATAAATATTTCTTTTTTAGATGCTGGAGAGCGTTATGGTCATGTAATCTGCATATTGCCATCACAGTTGCTATAGAGAGTGTAATGTACTGTATTTTTTTACCACCAGGGAGACTGTTTGCAACAGACAGGAAGCTACATTAGGAAGTTGTGCTTAACAAGTCATGTGTGATTTTACTGTCAAACTGCAAAGTGCCGCTCTCCTATGGAAGAAGGCTGCGAGTACTTTCGAGGAGTTGATAAACACCACATGAGGCAGCTTTCTGGGAAAAACAGAATCCTTTGAAGCATTTCCAGCAAAATCCTTGGAGAGGCAGAGCATATTTTCAGATGCATGATTCTAGGTTAAACAGCTATGTCCCCCACTTGTTTACAAAGCAGCTCGACAGCTGCTGTGAGCCACTGGCCCCCTTTGGACAGACAGGATACATTTGGATCTGTCACAGTGAGCCACAGTGTGCCTTTGCTGCATTACTCTGCAAAGATCTCATCAGAGATCTGCTGCTGGCAGGGCTAAAAGCTTCACCAGCTTTAAGAGCGGCAGATGATTAGTTTCACTCCTGCTTTAAGTTTCCTTGTTCTTTTTAACTCTGGAGTTGCAGGGAACATTTTCAGTGGTGAAATTGGTCCTGAGAAAGCTGTACCCTGCTTTATGCATGAGGAATAAGACATAAAAATAAACAGCAGCAGCTGGTTAGTGGCAGGGAATGGGCTCTTTAACAGAAGAGAAAAAAGACCTGAAATCTGTTTAGACACAGAGATGCAGTGTCCAGTTTGAAAAGGCTGGCATTGCAGCTGTCCTTCAACATTTGGGAAATCAGGCTGAGAGGTGCAGTTCCTGAGCTGTGAAGCCCAACCATATCTCCTGAAAGTGCTTCTGGAAACAACCCCAAAACAGGGCACCTTGTAAACACTGACAGGACAGCCTGTCTTGGGGAGTGGGGGACAGAAGTTTAAATCTCATCTTGCAAATGAAGATACACACCTTGGTATGGCCCTGCTCTTGTGGATGGATCAAAGGGTGATTTGGTAGGCTCAGTGCACCTTTCTACGTCACAAGGGGCACTGCTGGTCACAAAACAAGGACTGGTTGGCAATTTCCCAGTTCTAGTTCACACCTTTCTCTTTCTGCCATGGCCATGCTGCAGCTGGGGAGTGAGTGGGAAGCAGGACCGGAGCAACAACTGGACAGGACCACCTTACTCCCACTACATCTCTCAGCAGCATGTGCCTGCTGGCATGACGGAAAGATGGATGCAAGGGAATGGTCTAGGGCTGTCTTACTGCTCTGCTTGGTTTTCCTGATGAATATCTCATGATAAATTCTTATTAAAAATATTGCTTGTCCAATAGCCCTTCTGTATCCTCCTTATAAAGGCCATTGTGGTCCTTTACCCAATGTCATACGTTATTTGATGCCTTTAAGCCTATATAATATCTCACTGAATGTACTGCTGCTTACCTTCGTGCAACATATTTCTATCATTTCTTCCTCAGCAATGTTTTCTCTCTAACCAAGGCAATGGAAACCAGTGGAGACAATAAATCTCTCTCTCTGCTGAGGAGGGTGGCAGCAGACCCTCTGCCGCTGAAGCCCACCGATCACAGGTGGCACATCCCTTGCAGTCAGCAACAATATTGTTTCCTTTGCCCTCCTTACCAGAGGCTGGTCATAGCAAAAATTATTACTGATGGCATCTGACAGTTCTACATCATGTTTTGACATTAGCTTTTAGTTACTGATTATTTTTTAACAGCTGCCAGTGTGTTCAGTCAAATACCTGTCTGTCACCTCAATCAGACAGGCCTTAATGTGTCTGCGTTATGGAAGAGGACCTCGGCGTCTTTCCAGCACTTTATTATAGTCCCAATATAGCTTTTTATCACAAATTCCTCATGCATAGCTGTCCCCGCTCCACCACAGAAATCTTCCGAGTTGGCAGCTCTGGTGTCTGCTGCCATTAATCTTCTCCGTGCTGTTGAGAGCAGGGCACCAGGTGATTTATGGCAATTACCTGCTCTGAAGCCGCGGTGCTCAGGTGACTTGGGTTGAATCGTCATTGCTTGTACGAGTTTTGGCCTCAGGCAGCCTGAAGGTGCACAATATGCCTCTGTACACCTGTGTTTACTTTCCTCCTTAAGCACTGTGCAGTTAAACAAGAGGAGGGAATATGCATTTTAATCACATTTTGAAATAGTATTGCAACGGTAGTGCACTGGTAAGTGAAAGGTTAAATACTCTGGCAACCAATTCAGAATTAAAAGCAGCAATCAAATGTCTTTGTTAGTTTTGTGAAAACAGTATCTTCCCAGGAAGGCTGAAAAATGCACATTTTTCACCTGTGATTTCCCTGACTGAGTTCAAGTTTTAATTTTATGCATCACTTCCAGGTTTTACTCCCAATTTTGTACTTTTTGGACTATCAGGGATCTGGCATGATGCACGGGAAATGAGGGTTGTGCCAAGTTGAGATGAGCAGTGATGCCTTGAGCCAATTAAGGAGCAATGTTAATGGGCTCCCAGAGAATCCCCCTAAGCCTTCCATGCCAGAAAGGATGATGTCCACAACACAGGGCTGAGCTGAACATTTAAAGCCTAGAAAAATAAGAGCATATCTTCAGGTCTTCATTTTAAAGCAGCTTCCCTACTGGTTGTGTTGAAAGGGAAGTGTGTTCCATAATAGGAAGACATAGAAGTGATTTCTCCTCTTACGAAGATTCATATCGATGCATGAGTGTGTGTGCAGGTATGTGTTACAGCAGCTCAACAGTTTATATCCACAGGGAATTAAGCTGACTTCTACATTTCCTTTTCCCTGCTGCTGCTTTTATTTGTTTAATGTCAGCACAGAAAATGGAAAGTAAGATTAATCTTGTGATCAAGCTCACGCACAGAGGAAAGCAAGTGAATTTAAGAGGCAATATGAGTATACAGTGGGCTGGGTGCATGCACCCATTTGGAGAAGAGATGCAAGAAGAACTGGGACCAGCTGCTGGAGGAGCAGGGGAAGCTGAGGAGGGGTTTTGGAGGATCCGCATACCAAGAGGTTTGGGGACACTTATGACTGACCTGTGGTTCTGCAGAGGTGGGTCTACCTTGTCCTGCTGTACCTCTTTTTTTCATGTGGGAAATCACAGAGGTGAATGGTAACTCAGCTGACATACTGATGTGGGACGTGTTTATTTGGGAATAAAGAATGGCCTTTTCTCGCTTAGCTTGCGTTATTTTCAAAACAGCCTAAGTTAAGCTGGAAAAATGTGGCTGTTCCGGAATGCAAACCTGTGAAGGCCTTACAGGAATATCATTATAGCATCTTATCTTGCACTGTTATATACTCCCACACAGACAAGCCTGGAGGCAAGTGAAAAAAAAATGAAGTCTGGTCTATTCGTGATACCCCTGGCATCAGCTCCAGTCACACGGGGGCATGTGGGCAGCTGGAGCCGACATATGCTAATAGTGATCAGCATATGTACGTGGAGTTCGGCCACGAAGAGTAGAGCACAAAGAGCCTGGGCAAAGTGACATTCACCAGTGCATCCTTTGGGCATTGAGCTTGCTATTAAATGCTGTGTCTGACCCATGCTGTGATAATATATGAGATGGACTTCAGTGATTCTTGTAAGTCCCTTCCAACAGAGGATATTCTATGTTTCTGTGAATATGTAATAAACCTGCTGCCACCTTTAATGCGTAGTTATGATTTGCATTTGGGATGCCTTGATTGAAAGCCCAGTTTTTGTACAGCCTACTTAGAGCAGATGAATTCAGGGCATAAAGGAGTTTTGGGGCTATATTTCTTCCCATTGTGTGATTCCTGTGTGAGGACCACACATGCCCTCCCAGCCACAGGACTGAGGACTTCCAGCATCCTTACTGCTATGGGGCTTTCAGATCTGTCATGGTATTTGAGGCAGCCCAAAGTAGCTGGGTAACAGTGGTCTCAGAAGCAAATCAATTTTTCAAACACTTCACTCTTTTAGCTGTCTAGGGCCATCTCCAACCCAAAGCCCTGTCATAATCTGGTGGCATGCTGGGGTTTGTTTACAAGATAAACTAACAGCTGCTTTCCTCTCATCCACTGCTCCTGCTTCGAACTTGAAATAGGAATTATCTGTATGTGTCAGAACCAGGAGAGTCAAAGCCTTCTTGGAGATGCCCTTTGGGTCTCTCTTTCTGCTACCTTGCAAACATATTTCTGTTTTCAGAGATGGCAACCCAGCACCTAATCTTCTACAGGCACATGTATTGCCCCTCAGGAGGCATGTTAGGAATGAAGGAACTGATTTTTTTTTTTAACCCCTCCTCCATGGGTTAGCCCACTTCTGCTTATCAGCTCACCTCAGCACTTGGTCTTTAAAATCTGGATCAGAATTTTTCAGCTTTCAGGTCCTACACATGGTTTTTCAGCAGTGGCCTCATTTGCTTTCAAAGCAGCTGTGTGAAAATGCATCCATTTTGGGTTTTGTGCATCTGTAGGCAGAAATATAAGAGGACAGGGATCACTATTTTTTTTTTCCTGACCTGACGTTTAGTGACTGTATTAAAAGGCCACACACAAGCTTCTCTCTTATTTGCATATCAATACTTAGCCTATTAGAAGCCAATGAAGTGAGGGTCTTGCAGTACATACCCTCTCACAGCGTGACGCTCAGACTTCCCATGACATCCTTTCTTCAGCTTTCATGTCAGTGAATATTATATTGTGATGCCTTGAAGCCAGGATAAACTGGGGCCGTTAAATGTTCAGATGTATGCTCAATCTGTGAAGCTCGCAGCTGCTCCTCTCTTTTGATAATGCTAGTAAGCAAAATTAGTAAATAAAATAAATGCTTAAGGTTCATTTGCTGCACACCCCAATACATGAATGAGAATAGAATTGAGGACATCAAAGAAAGATAAAAAACAGGCTAGCAATAACATGTTCCCCTTAGGCCTACTGCTTAACCTAAATGTTGTGTTAAAGGGATAAATGGGTGAACTGAATTATTATACACAGTTAAAAGCCAGGAATGAGATTTGAGATCACACCCCTGTTAGTAAGATCAGCATTATCTCTGTAAGACAAAACCCAGTAAATATTTAGTTGAGAAAATGTGTCATGTTTAATATATTCATGAATTTATTAATTGCATATTATTTGTCTACACAGGTAAATAATAAAATCCTGAAGTGGCCCATGTAGCTGGAACAAGGTCACCATCCTCCCTTCACACTCCCCCCACCTCTTGTTGTTACAGTGCCCCGAGAAGGGGCAAATCTGCTTGTGATTGAAATGAGATAGAAAGGCTCTGTGGGAAAGATAGTTTTCAAAAAGATCTGAAGGGCAGAGAAAAAACCAGACCTAGGTGTTAACAACCATGAAGAGAGTGCTGGAGGAATGGGGATGGTGTGTCTTTGGAAGACACCATCAGCTCATTGGTGGCTGCAACTGATGAGGAAAAGGACAGTAAGAGCTAAGGTGTTAAGGGGAGTGGGGCATGAGAGATGGGGCCACCTACTTCGTCTGAGAGAGGGGATGTGAAGGGCTGGATGGAGACTCCCAGCACAAACATCACACTGGGATGGAGAAGGAGGGTGATTCCAACAGGTGGTCTCAAGGCCCCAACCTTCCCAGAGCTGCAACATCCCTGAAGGCTCGTGGCCACCATGGTCTCTCTTGCTTGCCTGTGGATCAAGGAGGGGAGTAACTGCCTTGTGTGAATACACTGCTAATTCATACTGCTGCTGGATTAAAATGTTTGAAGAAGTACATCCCAGGGGTTACATGCCTGAAAAAATATTCAAGGAGACTTGCAGAGTTGGACTAATGAGGTAACCTCAAATAATGGTAACCAAGGGAATGGCCAAAGGAAAAAATCTGTAGCAATGAAGGTCTTTAGTACTACCACTTGTGGGGTGATCCTGTGGCACATATGTGGAAACAAATGTCCCAAAGGGGAGTGCACTGAGAAGCTCCTGGTGAGCCTCCACCCACAGTCAGAGGTGTGGTGCTGGATTGCAGTTATTGCCTTCACTGTTTTGAGTAAGTACATTAGAGAAGCTCCAACAAGACTTCAGAAAATAAAGGCACTACTGCCCCAAGCGCTGGCCCCCCGGCAGAAAACTGTCTTCCAGAGAACTGAGATTAAGCACATGAATTACTTTGACCTGGAAGAAAAGAACTATTTTCTGTGAGGAGGTATCTGAAAACAAAATAAACAAAAAGATCCACCAAAACCAACACAAAACAAACCGATCAACCAAACGAACAAATTTTCTGTCTCTGTTTTCTACAAAGATAGAGGAGTGTGTCAGGGTGGAGTGTTCTGACAGGTGCAGAAGTTGTACGTTTTTTTAAGAATGTCAGAAAAAAACCAGAGAGATTGAACAAATCCAAAATTGATTTTCCATGGAGCATGCAAAAGAATAAGATAAATTAACTACTGGAGATGGTACCACTAGAACTGCTGATTGGAGAAAGCTGTATAGTATAGCTCTCATAGCCTGTGTTGCTTAAGTATATGACTCATGCCTCTGTGAAATATTTGCCTCTATTCAAACCCACCATCTCCTCTTTGCTATAAAGTTAATTAATTTTAAAAACCCCTTGTAATAGAAGTATCAATGTCAGAATAATGGATTGCCTTGGGAAAAGTGATCAGATAAGCTGGAGTCTTAAAAAGGTCAGGTGATGTACTAATATGAAAAATAAGATCCAGCAACAGACACTTACATCTAGGAATATGCTTTCTCATAAAAAGGGACTGGTTGTAACCAAAAACTGCTTAATACAGTGGAAATAGAGCAAAATGTTGAAGACCATGTTCTAAAAAATTAAAAAAAAAAAGCACCAAGAGTTAGAAGTTAATTCGTCAAATTTCTCTCATCTACAGTACAACATTTTTTGGGAGTTTTTTGTCCCTCCAGTGTTTGAATGTACCACTCTAGTGTTAACACTAACTACTAATCTGATTTTATGTATGCTTAACTTTACACTCTATGAGTTCTCATTAAAACTCAAAATGTACACATTCTAACACATGCCTAGCTCTTTACAGAATTAGGGTTGCATGTTGTGAAATACATAAGATATATAATACAGCTGCATTAAAATTACAACAGAATTCCCAGCTGGATTTTCCTGGTCACTTTTGTCATTTTAATGCAGTTTTAAAGATTGTACTGCATGTTCAAATCTTGGTTGGAATTTTAAAACAGAACAAACCATGCCTATAAAAATTAACTTTGGCAAATGCAAGTAATTTTCCCTTTGTGAAGTTAGGCATGAGTAATTTATAATTACATGAAATGTATTTGAGAATTTACTCCAAATTTTCCCAATTTTTTTTTTGATAAGCAGTTCACCAGGAACACTCAGTGTATGGCATTTTGGATGCTCCTCAACTTTGACCAGGCAAGTAACTCACAACTTTCATCAGATTTTTTAAAAAACAGTCACTTATATTCCCACAAATATCATCATTTTAATTAGCTTCTCTGCCAGTGAACTCATCTCCTGTGTTGCCAGCGGAAATAGAATCATGGAGATGTGAACACCCCTGAAGCAAAATGAATTAGAGGGAATGCCCACAGCTAATTTCCAAGATATACTTGGCCACCTCTAAATCAAAGGTAGAGGAAGATTTCCCATCCAAACAGAGGATCATCAGACATGGACATTGTGGCTATAGGAGATATTTTAGAGCAGAGCATAGGAAATCTTGTAAGGAAATATCTTAATGATTCAAAGGAAAGTTTATTTTTCCTATCTCTCTATGTAGCCATTGCTCTGCAGCATGGGAATATGTCTCTTAATTTTTCTTTCTTCTCTAATATCAGTGTGGGTATTTCAATTTTCCACAGAAATGCATAACTCTTTTTTCTAATCCTGCCATACTGTTGGCCTCTGTGACAAGAATCTCATTTACGGCATCTCACATTATATCCCTCCCTTTCCTCACCTGAGTGTGTTAGCAGCCTGAGCAATGGAGAGTGGCTTCTGGTGGCTGCATTCCCTTTTGATGTGCCGATAGCAAGTAAAGAGGAAGACAAAATAACAGACCTCTAACACACCTACTTAAACATCTGTATATTAGTTACCATTTAAGCCAGTTTTGAATCCCCTTTGGCAAATCTGCAGAAAGGCACAGGAAGGGCAACAGATGTGGCCGAAGTGCAGTGTGAGGGGGTCCCACCTCAGTCCTCTTGGGATGCAAAATTTCAACCCTGGATCTCTCAAATCTGCCTTCAAAAATTAAACCTGCTCAATGCGAAAAGAAAGGAGGCTGAGGATGAAAAACAATGAAAACAAAACACTGGCTGGTCATAGGATCAAATGAGAAAATTAAAACTAAAGAAAGGATTAAAAATTGAGAGAGCATTTTGGGAACATTGTTTTTGCACAATACCCCTTGGCTATGAAAGACAGAATGAGAAAGATTTCATTGAATCTCAGGCCAGAAGGGGACCATGATGATCAGTTGCTCAGACTTTCACTGTGCTATTAAGGATGCTGATGCAGCCAGCTTTGCCGTGAGGCATCCCCGGAGGGATGGCAGGCTGAATACTGATGCCTACGGCCTCTCAGCCAGCACCACACTTTGAAGGCTGGAGGTGAAGCAGGTGAGGGCTCCCTCCCATTGCGTGTACATACCCTGCTTGCATGCCTGTCTTCATGTGAGCATTTCCCCATCGCTCACAGCTGCTCTCTGGGCTACCATGACCTTCAGTTGTTACTCATCCCTCTTGCCCACTTAGCCAAAAAGTCAGGAGGAAAACAGTGCCTCACTAAGCTTCTGGGCATGGTTTTCCTCCAAAAATCCATACCTATTGGCTGTTGCTCACTCTTTTGAACAGCAAGGGTAGCCTATGCGCTGACAGGGGTGGGAGGCAGGTGGGATAAGGCTGCTCCACAGCAGCACAAATGGAAAAGACACCTTTTTCTCTCTTGCTTTGCTTTACTTTAATTTGTCGCATCTTCTGAACATGCACAAATCAGGAATGGACTTGCAGGTGCTACATTTTTTCTGTGTAGACTATCAAGACCTAATGAGAGCTCTGGTTTGGTCTTCAGGCATCGATAGTGGGACCTCCAAGGCTTTCCCTGTCGTGTCCCAGCAGTGTGTTTCCGCTGCCTGTGTTCCTGGAGCAGCACCTGCCATGGAAAAGTATTTCAGTGCTTTTTCAGCTTATCTTAATGTTTTGCACATTCCTCTTAGCCACTGCAGTGAAGATTTTGATGAAGCAACCACGTTTTTATATGTAGCAATAACAGATTTTGTCTTCTATTTTACAACACATGCTAACAGCTGTTTACAAAGTAGTGATGGTGGAATGCAGTCCAGTGGGTATACTGACTGTTCATTTATCCAGAGGGATTACACTGTGGTGAACAGCATTTGGACTTCAATTTAGTATGCATCCAGCCGAATTATGCGATTAGCTGATATGCAATAAACCAGAACAGAAACACATGCAGTCAAATGGTGCCAGATAAAAAACCCATATGATTCTTATACAGGTTCTTATAATATTGTACAGTTAAATTATAAATACATTGTTATACAGAATGTGGCTATCTTGACGCATATTTATACTTTTGGTGCACTGTGTGTGTATATCTGTTCTATATGTGTAGAACTGCACTGATTTCAGGTTCTTTATAGTACCCATTAAACAATTTTATTTTGTTTTATTTGAGCTATATCAGACTTCACTTGCTGGCACAAAGCAATGATTTTATGTCACTTAAAAGAGAACATAAGACTTAAGAGACAGACTTATTAAGAACAAGTTTCAGAGAAAACTCTTCTCCCAGCAGAAACTTTATGGTAATTTTTAAGAACAAAGAGGTTTTTGGTTAGCATTAGGAATTTTTACAATTATGGGGACAACCCTCCCCAAATCCCAGCCCCTCTGGCAGTGCTGCCTCTCCCAAGGATGGAGGGGATGGGGACTGGAGGAAAGCCTACCTTCTTCCCCTGCCCTGCTGCAAGGGAGCAGAGCAGAAAGAGCCCTGAGCAGAATTTTTGTCTCTAATCACTCCTAGCAGGCTGCTGAGCCCAGGGAAGAGAGCAAACAGGGGAAGGAACCAAGTTGAGAGGTTTGTCATCTTGCCACAGGCACCCGACTGAATTACATCCTTTATACCAGTGTGGGACTGACGGCAGTCCCCAACACCAGCCTGCTCCTCGTGAGACACCAAGGGGTTGGCACCTCTGTCCTGTGGACCAGCTGTGGGCAGAAGCTGAATTTTGACATATAATTTGTATTAACTTGGATAAAATAGTCCTGAGTGCAACAAATAGGGAACCCTAAGTTGAGGGATGCTGCTTAACCCACCCACACATGACCATCCTGCCTGCACACTGGAGTAAGATCCCCTCCATCCCTTTCCATCCAAGTAGGATTGTGTTATTACCTTTCCAGTTTTATCACTTTGCTTGATACAAAAGTGATCAGTGCACTGGCAAAGCTCATATGTAAAGAAACCTTTCTTTTGTTTTCTTGTTTCACAGGACACAAAGCATTGACCAGATTAAATAAAATGACTGGCAAGAAATAGTGAACAACCACAAGCACGGTGATCACTGTTCATCCTTTGTGCTGAGTGAGGCCGGAGCCTCATGGGAAATAACATGTACAGAGGTAATTAAAACTATATGGATGTATATGACTAAGTAGGCCAAAATATGGCTGTAGGCAATTCTTCCAAAATGGTGTAGTAGGAAAGTTCTTAGCCTCAATATGAGGCTTACATTATGCAGGGACAATCCCATGTCATCCCAAGTGTGTAAACGAATAGACTTAGATAGCAAAGTATAGTTTGATAAATCCTGCAACCAAAAAATATGTAAAAATAATAATTAAAAATGTAGTGCAACTAATGTATTCAAAAGTATTGCAATGATAAAAGATTGTTGAATAGCTTTCATTTCTTAAAGTGCTCTTGTTTCTGACATGAAAATAAGTAAGCAGCACTCCTTCTCTAGCTTTCAACAGCTTAAAGAAATTGTAGACATTATATTAAAAAAAAATAAATTTTAGAAATATTTATTGAGCTTTGTTTTTAATTTTTAATGTGTTTTAATTTAAAAGTCCTGCAGAACAGCTGGAGGTCTGTAGTCCATTCTGTGCATAACTGTGTGTATTTATTTTTTCTATATTTGCATTTTTTAAAAATTTTGTAGTAGATTTAAAAAATATTTTCATGTATTTTTGATGCAGAAATGTGCAGAAGAGACAATGAATGCATACGAATTAAGTGATATTTTAAAACCATGTTTTCAAATGCATTTATCTGAATTCAAGCTGTGACTTAATAGCTGTAGTTGTATCAACACTGTATCAGTTTACCATAGGAGGAAAATATATTAAATGAGACATAACCTACTAAGGTCACTTCAGGGGCTATCACCAAGCGGAAAATAAATGCTAATATTTTCAGATTTAACATGGGTATGCTAGTCAGAACCAATAGTTTGGGGCTGAATTCTGAAATGCCCTCGGTGAAAGCAATGCAAGAGGGATGGTCAGTGAGATGGAATTATTAAAAGATAGGGTGGAGCCAAGCCCAGCCATATGGTGAATGCCATAACCGGGGCAGACCTGTCATGGCCAAGCAAGCTGGGAAAGCAGGCGAAAAGAAATTGTCCTGAAAGAACAACATGCATCCCGCCATGAAGAAATGAGGGCAGAGGGCTGTGGGCAACGCGTTGGCCAGTGACTGACACTTGCACTGATGAAAGACAACACTGGAAGTTGAGCCCTGGCTATGCAAAGTTGATTAGGGTAGATGGGACCCTTCATCATGCCTTAAAAAATCATCACAGCTCAAAACACTCACTTCTAATATGCCTAATAAAACCGTCGGTCATTCACCCAAGTTGGATGAGTAACATATCTATCAGCAAAATAGCTGCATATCTGGGTGCATCAGACATAGCTGTTTATAACATACAAACCACAGAGTCCTTTCTGCCAACAAAAGATGTGAGGGTCTCTGACATACTGCAACTGTGACAGAAGCCTGAGATCTACTGTACATTCTTCATTTTTCTTCAGTTGTACATTTTGGTGAAAAAATTTGTACTTCAAAAAGCATAACCATGTTTGCATTTTGGTAAGTAGTATAGTCAACAGAGCCATTAACTACATATTTAATTGACTATAAAATTACATTTCAGTTCTCAAATACTTTGTTTGTGGGATGACTCTGATGGGATAAATAACCTTAGTAGCATTTAGTTCAGGTGCTTTTAGAACCGAGTCCTCATACAGCAAAAATTGCTTGCCTCGGTGCTCCCCTAGTTTGCACTGGCACACTTTCCAGCACTTCTGGATCACCAACAGTTCACTAAGGTGGATCTAAATTGCTGGAAATGCCCCAGCTGACACTGACTACAGTTCTTGTGTCCTTGTGGTAATTGTCGCACCATTGTGGTGTACCTCAGAGCTAGTTCTGTATCTTTGCAGCAGTCTATGGTATGATACAACTGATGCAACTTTAGTATCTGCTTCTTTTTGCCAGTAACCAGAACTACATGATTTGAAATTTCAAAAGCAACTAATGTCAATTGTGGTACTTCCACATGCCTCTGCAAAGACAAAACCCCTCTGTGCCAGGAAGCCATTGAGGGTTTCATACCGATCAGATGAGTGTATCTCTGAACTTTGAGTATACAAATGAGAACAAAAATCAGTCAAGTAAGCCTGGGAAACCAGGTTCCTTGTTGTTGTGTGACAGTCATATTTTTCACTGTACTCCTGGGATCAGTCTTCCACCTAGCTCTCACTAAGCTACTGACTACATGCATGAGCATGCACTCTTCTTATATGGACAGTAAAAATCCATTACATGTTCTTGGACCTATAGTCAGTGAGTTTTTTCATCTAGTTTCTATTTTGACATGGTACAGATCAAGTTGTCATGTTCATACAAGCAAATTACATGTAACTAGCGCCTTTCTTTGGCATTTGATCAAACTGGCACAGTATAGGTTGCACTTGTATTAATAAATTTTTCACTGCAAGGGGTGATCGTATCCAAACAGTGCAGCAGAAATGGTTCCTGGCACAGCAGGCCCTAAACCATGCCCAGGACCTGTTTGAAAGAGTTCTTATTGGCCTGGGTCAAAGTTCTGCTGGGGGCAATTTAACTGTACAGCTGATGCAACACCACAGCTGGAAACAGTCCTAGGCATTATTTCGTTTCCTGGTATGGATATAATTAGTCTGAATTGACCTTGACCTCTGAATAAAATGCAGTTTTTAAAATCAAACCTTAAGAAAAAAGCATTCTGATTTTTTTCAGCCTTATCTCTTTGTGTATTGTTTGTAATTTTGTAAACATTGACTTACATCAGTTTCTTTGCAAATGCTGGAACACTGAAATGCTCTTTTGCTCAAATAGGGATACGATTCACTCATTCTTTTTTGTCTGATTTTTTATAAACTGGAAGACTTTACAAGGTTTTGCTTTAAAAATTAATTTCTCTCTTAGTTTTTTTCTCGATAAAATATAATGACTCTTAGGTGAGAAGTTTAAAAAAAAAAGATTACGCCTCTTTTAGATTTTAATTTTCTAGGTACAATCCAGCCAGTGCAGTTCAACATCTGTAAGCCTCAAGATCAAGTTGTCATACTTCAGACAAGCACAAAGAAGTGAAGAAATTTTCTAAGAAGCCAGTTATAATTTTATGGAAGTGAATTGCTACTCTGTGAACACTGAGGAATTGTGGTGTTCCACTTCTCATTATGTATGCCCACAAGAGACATATTAAACGAGACTTTTCTTTGACTGTTGCCTTCATTCTCTCCTTCTCTTGTACATACTTATAAAATAAAGATCAAACTTCCTTGAATTCTTTTTATCTGCTTTGAAGTCTAAGGAAAACTTTTTTGGAAATTCTATTTTCATCTCTGTGAATTTATTCTCTAATGCTTCTAACTTGTCAAATATGGACTGTGCTGTCCGAGGAGCAGTTAAGGAAAAAAACCCCATCTTTGAATCTACATCCATGGACAATCATTCTCACAACTCGTGAAAGCCATCAAAAACGTGGGGCCACAATATACTCTTCTGTTACAATTTCTTTTGGACAGTTCTGAGGCACGTCCATTAGATTCTGTGAAGGGGAAAAAATAGTTTTTCCTCTTTTTGCCCAGTGAATTACTTTGAGTATGTAAAAGAAGCACTTCCTATAGCATTGGACATCTCTTTTAATATGATTTCTTGTTCTCTCTCTCTTTTTTTTTTTTTTTTTTTACCCAGGACTCAAGAGGTGTAAAGGGAAGGCAAATTGTAATTTTAGAAGGATAAACAAAAAGTATCCAACTCAGAGCTATTGCTCAAAGATGGGACGACAGACAATTCCCTGGGGAGGTGCTGGGGATGTTGGGCTGGAGCCCCTTGAGTTAGCTGAAAGAAGTCTGAATCTCTGACTCTGCTTGGAGAAGCACAGAACGGGTACTGTCTCCTGTAGCGGATATTACCCTGTTCCAGTAAAGCACCCTATGTGAGAGCAGTCCTCAGGCAATGCCTTAATGAATCCAGGAAGAAACCTCTAATGAGAAGCTACACATGCATCTCCTGCCCTGGGAGGTTTGGTCCCACTGTCCCACCTGCAACTGAGTCCTCCTACCCCAGGTAGGGCGCTGCAGCCTGACCCCTTGGTGCCACTTTTGGGCATCTTGAAATGCCCTGCGTCCCTCTGCTGAGATTCAGCCCTGTCCCTGTGGCTGCTGCAGTAAATCCTCCTCCACACTTTTGCTTACAAAACTAGCTTTGCTTTCTTATTTTCCCAAGCACCTAAACCCAGATCGTCTTGGATGACATGATGCTCCTCAGCCCATCTCCTGGGACTCACTGGTGTCCTGAAACAAACCATCAAATGGTCTTCCCAGCTGTTTGTTGCTGTAGGCCAGCTGGGACCTTTGAAGAAAACTCAAGATATGGGCAACCAAAGCCTTGTTTCATTTGGGGAACTAAAAGCAGTCTGATGGTCCTGGTGGAACCATGGGAGATGTGATGCATTTGCAGTGAAACAGTATTGAGGGAAGCTTGTTGACTGCAAAAGCAACTGGAGGAGCAGTGCTGCTCTCTGAGGATGTCCACTCAGCTCCCAGCTCATGTGTCTGCAAAGACACCTTTTTCCTTTTGGAATTGATGTTGTTGACACTCTGTTTAAAATCTTCTTGGGTCTGAAATAATTACAGATGAATCTAGGATGATCCTTAAGTCTAAAACACCGTTGTAAGATTGAATGTATATTATAGCTGCAAGAATTTCCAGAATAGGTATAAAGATATTTCTACTTTTAAAATGTACATGCCTAATGATGGATGTGCATAAACACACACATTCTGTTTAGACCTCATCAAAATGCTCATCATGGTAGGCTTTACATTTCTTAAGTGACAGACCTTATGAGGCAAAGTACCTAACTTGGAGACCTGAAAAGGCGTTTTATGGCTATGTTTTTAACAGGAAAAAAACCCCCAAACATAAAAGCATTCATTCTAGGTAATGAGGCGCTTAGTGCAAGATCTCAATTCTCAACCTTGCAGCTATTACATTTCAATTTGATGCAGTAAAAGATTTTGCTGATCCTAAACTAGGGATCAGCAAGAAGGAAATGGGTTTTTTCCCTCTTTTAAGCAGGTGGTGATTGTTTTAAATTATTAGGGGTCTAAACTTGGCCACAAGCCAAGGTATGTCAAGAAGCTTAGGTCCTCAGCTCCAGAGTGAAAGGCACACACCCAAATATTTGATCAGAGCATATTCTTCCAGTCTTGCTGACAAAGACAGACTCAGAAATGATAATACAAATCACATTTTTCTTTCAAAATCAAAGAGGTGGTGTTTTTGTTTTGGTCTTTGGTTTTTTTTCTGTCTGGCTTTTTTTTTTTCCCATGGAAGAATTAGAATGCATTCAATCAGAATGGTCCAGCATATCTCTGACAAACAGGAAAATTCCTCAGGGATCCAAATTAACTATCAAACAAGCAAAGAAGAGGGCAACTCACAGTAGTGCATAGACACTGCCACTTGTACAGTTTTACTTTTGTGTGTTTGATTGCCCGTGTGAGTTTTGCATCTTGTGTGCTATTGTTTATTGAAGACCAATCAACAAGAAGAGAGATTAGAGGGGAAGAAGAAGGGAAAAGAAAAAAGGAGAGGAGGAGAAATCTTACACATAGACTAGGCCAAAGGATATTGCCTTTCAGGGTTCGTGCACTGTTATCTTTAGTTTTTATGGTATTTTAAAAGAATGGTAATGAGTATCAGAGTTAAAATGCAGGGATTGATGATTTCAGAGAAAATGCATTGCCTAGAATTAGCTGTGGCCCCCAAGGCTTTTCTAGACCAGTGAACCACCTTTAACCCTCAGCTGCCATGTGCCCTTTGAGGAACCTACCAGGGCATTTTTCAAAGCAAGGCCCAGAGCGAATGTGCAAATTGCATTTTGCTGAAAACTTCCTCCTGGCAATTGAGAAAGACTACTTTGGAAAATAGCAGCATGTCATGTTTGGGCACAATGTAAGTTAGTATATTTTTCTATTTATTATCTGAGGCTTTGGGGCCACTACAGAGCCATGGGCTACAGTTTGTGGACCACTGAGCTATGGAACCAGTCCTCATTAAAGAACACCTTCATCCTGCAGGGTAACTTTCATACATTAGGAGTCCTCTTGGTAGGAAAATGTGAAACAACTAATTTTTTAAGGACTGGATTGCTGCGAGATGATTTGCTTTCGCATATTGGGCTAGTTTAGCTGATGATGTCAAGAAAGTTTGTTGTGCTTTACTATTGCTTAACCTGGGAAGCTGGTTTCTTCCTGTATCTGCTTCTAAAACTGTTGCTCCCGAGACTTACTTGACCTTGTAGCAAGGGCAAAGATGGGTTTGGTGATTTTTTAATCAGAAAAAACAATCACTTCTCTACACAGAGAGGTTGTGGAGTCTCCCTCACTGGAGATATTCAAGGACTGTCTGGATGCAATCCTGTGCAACATGCTCTAGGATGACCTTGCGTATGGACCAGATAACCTGCTGCCACCCTTTCTAATCTTATCCATTCTGTGATTCTGTGATTTTTTAAAGTTTGACACAAGAAATGGACAAAATTGCAAAGCTGGGTTTTTATACCTACTGATTTTGCATGTATTGGAGGTGTGTTTTTTCGCTTACACAAAATTGAATTTGTTTATGTGTGTTCAATAACCAGCTATTGAATATATAACGTGACAAATGAGGATATGCTACCACCTATCTTGGTAGTTATATGAGACTACAGTATTCGTTCTATCTGATGATTATCAAATATACCATTATCCAACTCTGATGAGTGTGGGTGAAAGCGGAGACAGCCTGCAGAAACAGACCTGGAGTTTTGAAAAAGAAAATAAGTGTATCTGCAAATTTGGTGGGCATGGTGATGCAAAGCATTAAGAAACTGGCTTATAGTCTGTAGCACCCGTTTGCTATTGCTGACCTGACATACTGGCTGTTCATGGACCACTTAATATAATGACAATGTTGTCCTGAGATCCTTCCTGTGAGTCACAAGAATGAAAGAGAAACAGCCTTCCCGTTGACTTTCCTTAATTTTGTGCATTCATCAGAAACCAAACATTTTGTGAGGTATTGATTTGTGTTCCTAGTTTTCTTGATCCTTAATGATATAATACCATGTAAAACATTTTAAAGAAAAATGTAGTAATCTTATATGGGAACAAACTGTTCTGTCAATAAGTAGTGTAAGTGTACCACAAAACCAACTCACCCTTAACATGACAGCAATTTCTTCAATGACATTTAGGAGCTCATTGAAAGAACAGTAGCAATTTTATTCATTATTTGGGGCTTACTACCCAATGCATAATGAAAGTGTTATGAAAATTAGAAATTGCATACAACACAAGTCTTTTGTAGTGTGAATAACACAACCATATAAATTATACACATACTGAAATTATATTATACACTTACACACTATGCACAAAGCAGAATAGACCTTTTACTAAACTAAGCTGTATTTTAATTAGGAGAGTGGTAACAAGTCTTTAAAATCAGCCAACACTGTATTTTGGTCTTAACTCAGAACTTCTGGGGCTTTATGAATTCATGACAGACCCTTAGGGATACATTTTCAAAGCATTGCACAGGATTTTAGCCATGCAAATCCCATTAAAATCAGTGGGAGACATGTGGCTAAAACCCACGCAAGCCTTTGGAAGCAACATGCCCCTTAATGTTATCTAGACAGTGTTCCGGCCTGTGAATTTCCTTGCTTCCAATTTTTACAACTGAATTCAAAAGGAAATAAAATTTGCCATGGGGATGTGGGAATTTTAACAGGATGCAGGCTCTTTTAGTTCCAGAAACAGTTCTGATCTATCAACTACATTAACAAATGGTAAAGGTATTTCTGGTCTATGCTTGACAGGCTTAATCTGTACCCGGCTATTTTGACATGTGATTTTACTACGCTACAATGTAGGCAAATGACTTTGAAAATACACATACTGTAGTTCTCAGCAGATTATAAATTCTTCTAATAAAGTCTTTGAATTGGGTAAATGATGAAGTTCCTTTTAGAATGATGATTGTATTTGACTTGAGGTCTGTGATACCATGAGCGATATGACATCTGCTGCCAGGCATTTCAGGAAGACCCAAATGCTCTATAAAGTCACAGTCTGGTACTCTCCAGTAAGAGCAGTGGCTGATCAGTGTGAGCTTTAGTCAGGTGGGTCTTCCCTGGTTGCCTGAGTTGCAGGAACACCAGTGGGGATCCACAGCAGGGCAGGGATGGGCAGGGACACATTCTGCTGTTAGATGAGAAGAACTTCAGTCTGAAGCAGATAGGCAAATTAAGCTTTCTCTAGGCTCTGTGTCTATCACCAGTCATTAAACAAGGAAGTAAAAATAATATATCTGAAGAGTTTACTCAAATAAGTGCCAGGTCCCTTATTCAAACTCAGTTTGAAATTAATGAAGCAAAAACTCCTGATTTGGAAAGTTTTTTGATACCAGAGGCAATGGGAAAACCTGGATCAACAAGAAATGTGTGCAGGCACATGAAACAGAATAGGGACAAACTGAATGGCAAACCTGCTTATTTGTATAGCAGGTAAAAACAGGCACCAAAATTTAAGTCCTGAGCAGAAGCGTTACCGAATGCCATGGTTTTTGAGTCCTGTAAGTCCAGGTGTCTTGGAAAAAGTTAATTTCCACGAATTGGAATTTATCTCTCCATGCTTTCTATGCCCTCAAAAGAACTCATAATTGCAATTAAAACCTGTGACTTTTACAGTATTTCTGTGCGCGGCTGAGCAAGACGATTTTTGGTACTGCAGCTCATCCGGAAGCACCTCCCAGGGGCACCCCAGCTCTGAGAGACGATGTTTTGGGGTCTTACGTGTTTAAGCCCTGACCTGCCGGTGCGGGCCGTGTCCCTTAAGGAGTGGTTTCCCGTCTCGGGTTGCTCTCCCGCACTAGGTGGAGCTGCAGCCCGCTGCGGGAGCCCCGCCACGCCGCCGCCCTTTGTCCGCCCGAGCGCGGCGGGGCCGGGCGGAGCGGAGCATCCTCCCTGCGCCGCTCCGGTAACCCAGGGGCGCTTAAAATCGCAGATCTTCCCCTTAGCGCGGCAGCACAAAAAATCCTTCCCTCTTGGATTGGGGTTTCCTGTGTTTTGTATTCCTTTTTTTTTTTTTCCCTTTCTTTTCTTTTTTTTTTTTTTTTTTTTTTCCCCCCCCCCCCCTCTTTTTTTTTTTTTGGTG
>VWZG01008512.1:30112-126033 GCA_013396735.1 Grallaria varia
GATCAATGTATTCTTATATTATATGTGTCATAATTTATTTTTGAGAAATGTAAAACAACAGTAAGTCTTCCAACAAAAGAGAAAGTTCTATGAAGAATACTACAGATTCCAAACACGAACCAGATGTATGCTTTTGTCATTTTCTGGTGTTAGATCAGAAGTCTTGGTATTTTGTATGGAAAGGGAAAGAAATAAAAATATAGGAATTGACAGAGGCTTGGAAAAATCTTGAATGGCCTGCCAAGAGCTCTTGCTGATGCAAGTTAAAGGCAACACTTGTAAAAATGAATTACATGCGCTATTTTTTATACTGCACACAGTTTAATAGTGGACTTCAATCTATTTTATGAGACAAATACCTTAATACAGATGATTTGCAAAAAGAATGCAATATTTACCCAAATAAGAATAACATCCTCAACTACATTTAGTGCTAATTTAAAATGACAAGGGCTATCAATCCTCAGAGTCCTCAGTATAACCCAATCACCAGCTGGGGTCAGGCCAACATTTCCTTTCTAGCAAAGTATTGTAGAAATAGATGAATTGCCCTGCTCTCCAGAGCGTTCAATATTGGCTGCTTCTGAAATCAGAAAACCAGCCTTGAGGAAGCATCACAACGTCTTGTGCCTCTTTTATTACTACTTTTATTCTGTCCTTACTGGCTAATATTTTTAAGTGTGCCACTTTCCAAATTCTGTTACTTTCTTACACGCATGTTGGTTTAGTATCAGTAATTTACTGCTGCAACCTCCAAAAGACCCTGGAAAACAAAATCTGCCTCTCCAAGGTATTTTTACCTTAGGTATAGAAATTAAAAAAAAAAAAAAAACAACAAAGAGGCTGAAGTTAATTGCCAGAACAAACACAAAGTTTGGAAAGTTTTTTTATTTTTAGGAAATGAAAAGAAAATTTCCTGAGCCAAAAGACAAATAGTGAGTATAGTAATAGATCTCCTTATGAAGAAAAATCTCTGCTCTCTGTGAAGTTTAGTGGGTTTTTGGGTTTTTTTTCCCCCCTAGAAGAGGTACAAACTTTGTATCTTTGGTATAGTCTTCTCTGATTTTATGTGTTCCTACTGAAAATAATAATAATGGTGTAATTCAGTGTAAATTAATTTGATTTTTCCATTTCTCTAAGAAAAATGTGGTGAAGAGGCAACAGAAGGTAACTGTCCTCAGTTGTGTGGATTTTGCATCCTGCATATTGAAAGAGGTCTGATTTGGACCCCTTACAAAAACTTCAGAAAGGTTTTGCTTTTGAGAAGACAGACATCCAACTCTGAGGGAAAGATATAACTTTTAAAAAAGTTTCTCCCCCAGACACCTAATTTGTCATTTTTAAAAATGTATGTCTAAAAATATAAGTTGTACTGAGTAGTTCAATTTTATTTATTTATTTGCTACTAGCTAGAAAACAGAAAAATTATTTTACCTTGTCATAAATAAATGCACTTTTGAGTAGTCCATTGGGAGACGATGGATGAACTTTCACCATTCCATCACATTCTCACAAGATCTTGTAACACAATATCACAGCGTGGGAATTTTTGTATAGAACACAAACATACATACATATAATAATATCTGTCAAATACTGCATAAAATCTTCCCAAAGAAATTTGCAGAACATTTTCAGCATGGTAGTTTCTCGGTATTACTGCATGCAGTTTAAAAGGGCTGCAACAGCTCCTTTGAAACCCAATACTTTTTTTTTTCTCCTAAGTGCAGACACTTAACTTTAAAAAATGCTGATATTTTATTGCAATTACTACCTTTATCCTGTTCCCAGTTCCCTCTGATCCATTGCCCTCTAGGCAGCAGAGTAGTATAGAAAGACCTGTATACAACCAGAACTGGAGTACTTCAGGATGGAACATTTCTACTATCCCTTCCCTCATTCAGTAAAAAAAAATTTGCAGCATGTCATGACTGCTGTTTTAGGTATTAGGCTAAAGAATACAGAATTTTTCAAATGGAGCAATTTTTCTCCCCTTTCTGCTCCAAAACAGCAACTCCCAGTTTTCTCTATTCATTTCACCAATGACTACAGGTGTGAATTGAAGAAATAACCCTGTATGGGAATTCAGCCTCTATGTTGTCTTAAAAGTGGATACTCCTTAATGAACTTCTCATCACCCTGAGCTGTGACTTCTAGAGGTTGTGATGTGAATCATAATTTACAATTTTCTGGAATCCTTTAATTTAGATATTTAAATTCTTCTCAGATGATGCCTCAGAAACAAAAATATCTGCTGTGATGGTGCTCTTCCTTTTCCAGATCTTTATCAAGGCATGGCACAGAAGTTGGTTGTTTAAAAACTGACCTGGAGAAATGATGAAGACAACCTGAGTCGTATTCTTCTGGTGTTGTTGAGTCTGTTTGCACAGTACTTAGCTCCAGCACATTGCAGGTTTGGATCTTTGTAAGAGGTCCAGATTGGACAATGCAGTCTGAGAAGTTCTTCAACAGATGGTTTTCTTCTGCAACGTGGCTTAGATATTTCCAAGGAGTCTTGTTTTTTGGTTGGTGGGCTTTGTTGTTTTTTCCTTTATCATTTGCCTCATTCCTGTCACCTCTCTGCAGAGCTCTCCCTAGTGAGGGAAATGAAAACACAGTCCATTTCTCCTTTAGGCAGCTGCTGGAAGCTGTGAGCCATTCAAAGAAACAACCCAGGATTTCATCAAGGCTATGATGATTTACTGTCAACACCTCATGATCTATCCAGTGTTTTTTGCCCTGATGTCAGTCAGGAGGCTCATTCTATAGCTGACTCATTTGAAAGATCCCTGGGCCAGGCTATTTCTGAGTAAAACTGTGCTCATGTTTGGAAGATGGCCTACAGTGTTCAACAACAGCAAAAATTAGTCCTCATGCTGTTTTCATTAGCTAGTAACAATTTGTGAGCACAAAACTAAAGTGGTGTGAAATTGGTAAAAAAAGTTATATAAACCATAGTGGTCTGATCCTGAAGATATCTTTCTCATCTGTACACATCTCAGCTTTATGAAAGCTGGAGTCAAAATGAAAAATCTAACCTCTCTGTCAACACATGTCCGCATTCACATTCGTGTTGCAGATACAGATCCTCTGGAAACATTGAAAATTAGAATTGTAGCTCTTGCAGGCAGTATACTATGCCATGGCTATCACATTCACTTCTTTTCAGGTACTCTGCTTTGAGAGCTATAGTGCCTCTAATGCCCTTTTCATTGCTTCAGAAGCTCCTTTTCTTGAGTGAATCCTCACATAGTGAATGCTTTACTCCGGTCATTTTATCCAAGTATTTTTTTTCGCCTGTGGTTTTATTTTCCTTAAAAGTTGTTGAAGGTGAACTTTTCCTCTGTTGTACCCAAAGTCACATTCCAGCAACAGGCGGTGCAACAGGAGACATCCTACACTGACTGTTTCAGTTTGTGAAAGTAAAGCTCATGAGACATTTAAGGCAGCAATTTCAGCTTGTGTCTTCTCCCTGGGACCATCTCCCTGGGAGTGAAGGCCAGTGTGGGCTCTAGCAGCGGCCCGAGGATACAGGTCAGCTTTTCAGAGGGGATGTTTTGCCCCCAGCAGTGGAGACCATTGGCAACAAAAAATCCTAGAGTGTATCAATCCTCTTTTCCAGGTCAGGAGGCTCCACATTATCCTTGTCACTGAGGGCTTTCTTGTCTCTTTCCTCTGCTCTCAGGGAAACTGAGACAGATGGGACGTCATTCCTGCCACCTTCCAAAGACAAGGCCATTTTTTCTTAAGTACTAAATGCAAAAGATTATTTTGAAAGCTCCTGTATTTGCAAGACTTGACAGAAGAATCAACCAATCGCTCCACATTGCTTTAGGGGAAATAAGACCCAGACTGCTCCACTCTTTAAGGATCTCTCTTCACCACAGCCCTGGCTGGAATGGCAAGACAGCCTCAATCAACTAATGAGGCCATAATGAATTCAACTCTGCTTTTGTGGCAGTATTTAAACAGATCCATAATAATCATATGACAATAAAAGTAAAAATTTCTAGATTTCCTAGAACAGCAGAGCTACTCTGGTAAAGGCCTTTTTTAAAAAGAGAGGTTTTGTAGTCTTTTCATTCTAGGAGCTAAAAAGACAGGGAGCCCCTTGCAGCTTCTCTCTTTGACAAATACATAATTTTTCAGATGTGAAAAGTGAGCATGTTCCTGTCTTACAGATAGTATGACATACTTTGTTTTTTCTCCTTTATATCTCTTTTTTTCCACTGCCTTATAAATGAATGGGGCTTTGGGTTGGTTGGTTTGTTTTGGTTTTGCTTTTGTATTTGTTTTTGGAGGGTTTTGTTGCTGTTGGGTTTTTGTCTTTTGGGTTTTTGTTTGTTTTTTGAGTCTCATTTTGAGTGCCCCACTTTTGCATCTGGTAAAATAGTGGAGAAGGGTGCACTTAGTAAAATCAGTGATGGGGAGTGATACATCTTCTCCCTATGTGTATAGAAGATAGCCACTTAGTGCCAGTAGTTCAGGATGTATTCAGACTAAAGACAGGATCAGGCAAAGGATATGCAGGATGAGCTGACTTTCTCCCACTAATCATGTCAGGTCACTCCAAGGTTTTCAGCCTTCAGTAACTTGTTTCTCATCCCAACAGCTGATCTGCACGGGGACCAGCCCAGTTTGGAAAGGGTTGTTAAGCATTGGAATGGACTGCCCAGGGAGGTGGTGGAGTCACCAGCCCTGGAGGTGTTCACGAAACGACTGGACATGGCACTGGGTGCTATGGTCTAATTGACAAGGTGATGCTCGATCAAAAGTTGGACTTGATGATCCTGGAGGTCTTTTCCGACCTGAATGATTCTGAAGTTCTGTGATTCTGTGAATTTTCCCTGGCTTCGAGCTCCAAGGAAATGCAGGGAAGATAAGAGAAAAACACATTGACTCTTGCACATGTGAGGCTCCAGACGGCGAACATCCTCTGTGCCTGTGATCTGGAAATACAGTCTGTTTAAAAAAGGGTTGGAAAAATCACTGAAACTTTTCAGTGACATCACATTGCTCATGTTTCTTTTTCAGTAATGCAAATATGCCATTGTATCATGGGTAACCAGTGTGACAGGGCATTCCCAGGGGCCAGGCTAGCAGCCTGGCAAGGCCATCCTTGGGCCATGCCCAGTGTGACCTGGGCACACAGGTGGGGCACTTTTAGATGTCCACACCACATGAGCTGTGCAGCTAAACAGGATGCCTGCATCATCAGTGCTGTCAGCATAGCACTTTTTCCAAGCACCATATACTTTCAGTACAGGATTATAAAAAAGAAATTAAATTGGAGCCCATTAAGTATGTTTACTCTCTGCTGCAAATATTTTTACCATGTAGTTTTGTGAGCAGGAAGTGCTGTAAACTTCAGCATTGCTGCTGGCTCCTTTGTAATCGCTCTGCTGATTATGAATTGCTGCCTTTTGGCAGTTGCTGCTCACATGGTTATGATTCCTGCTGGCAAAATAGTGGAGAGGTAATAGAGGGGAAAAAAAAAAAGTGCAGGCCATGGAGACCTCAGGACAATTAATGTCCTTCAGCAAAGTGGAGTAGGGTGCAAGATAAACTAGCCAAATCCAGGGCTTGTGGCAACTCTATTTCTATCTCCTCGCTCCTGCAAAGGCTTTATCTACAAAGATATATGTGAAGAAACTAGACCTACCAGTTGGGACTTGATCACAGTATATCAGAAGAAACTACGTAGCCTGAGAGCTGGATTACAGACATCACAGCAAAAGTCTGTTCAAAAAAAGAAGAGAAAAACATTAAGCTGTAAGATAAACCAAAAATCATATCTTTCCTCTGTATGCAAAACAGTGATCTGAGGATAAAAACAAGAAGAAATCCCCGTGGTTATATGATAGCTGATGTGTTTTATTTATTTTTATGAGATAATATAAAGCTTTATACCGTAAATGTGAGTATTATAGGATTTGGTATATTAGTATTTTCATCATGATCTCATATTTTTTTAGGAGTTTATAGCCTGGCTATTAGAACTGGTGTGGAGGCTTTGGAGCTTGATATAACTTGGCTCACCCAGAGGAACTAAGTCCCTCTGCTCTCTGTGAAACTGGGCACTTACCAGTCTGGCACTGGTGTGATGGGGAGCAGGATGCTGTGGGACTAAGTGGAATCTGTCAGTTGGAGAGGGAGAATGGACCTCATTAATTTATTTTAGATAAGCTCTAAATGGGGGGAGTAGGGCATGTAAGTATTGAAAACTTTATGCAACGAATTTCACACCCATCAAGGAGCTGAGTAAGTCGGTTCTTTGTTAGACTGCTGACAGCAGATGGCTAACTGAAGGCATTCCTCAGTAATATTTTATGTTTCTCTCTTCTTTTGCTGTTTGGTTCTGTCTCAGGCTGGACAACTATGAAAGTCTAAGCCTTTTGGTTTGGAATTTCTAGGTACTTTTCAGGTTGTTGTTCTTGGCTTTCCCCCTGCATTTACCTTCTTGGTCGATCAAACTTCTCTTTAGACTGATTTCATGTTCTCTCTGTCGTTTTATTCAGTGTAGGAAATCTGTCATTTTCAAGCTAGCATTTCTGTCTTCTTCATCTGTCTTGGATCTTCTTTTAATCTCACTGCATTCTTTTTCTTTTATTGTTGTTTAGCCCAGTGGTAGAAAAGGGCTATTAATTATTCCTGTGAAACTAGCATTTCTACTTTCATGAAGGTGCTGCCAAACTGAACACATTTGTTCACATTAACGTGTCTCACTAGGTTGCAATGGAGCATCTGACAAGATTAGATTCAGATTCCAGGACTTCACATCTGCCCTTGAACAGTCCCTTAGTTTTTCTCCAAGAAGATCTAGATTTGAAAAATGGAATGCCTTTGCTTCCCTCAACTCTCTTCTCTGTGCCCATTTCTTGATCTGCAGTGCTAACTAAAACTGTTCTGGGCAGCGGACGCCTTTGGTAGTGTGCACAGTCCAAGTGAAGCCAGTGTTCTAAGGAGTGAGCACCAGTAGCCAACAAGTTGATGTGGATGATCAGAGTGGGTCTTGTTAGAAACAAGCTTGGTATGATGTGATACAAACTTGGCTTCTTTTACAGTAGGAAATCCAGGATAATTTCTCACCCCCATCCTTGTGTCAGCAGTTTTGTGAAGGGTCAGGTCAAAAAGCACATTTTGCTCACAGAATTGCTTTTAATTGTCTATTCACATTCTCCAATCTCAGTTCTTCAGGAATATGTCTGAGCAGATGGCTCTGCCTATAGCATGGGCTATGCACCACATAAGAGTACTCTGGCAAATATAGTTAGGTATCTGTCTGATATGGATGACAAGAGAGAGTGAAATATGTGAGAGTGTGAAGCTGAAGTGTGGTTCCTTCTAAATGTTGAATTAGCTCTGGTTCCATTTTTGTTTCAACAGTTGTTACTTTCTGTAGGAGCATTTAACAAGTTGAACTTGACTTTTCATTTTCCATACTACTAGGATGAGTTACCTCCATAGCAGAAAGAGGTGAGAGGTTTAGGAGGCAGTCTGACAGAGCATAGGAGTCAGAATTTGGGGAATAGGTAGAATGGCATGATAAAATGAAGCGGCTAGTGATTTTTATGACTGGAAAAACAATTCATCTTGATGGCACCTGGTAGAATAGTTAAGCCAGGGTTATTATCTCTGGTTCATTCTGAGAAGAAAACAGAAGTGGGGTGCTGACATAATGCTGTGAATAATAGCTGGCATTTTGGTGTCAGCACAGGGAAATTAAGCCTTCCTGCCCCTGCTTGTTTAGTCTGTCCATCAGACTGGAGTGTCCTACAACAGGTGAAGACACAATACACTTGGATAGTCAGAGCATATGGACTGTCATTTGGGAATCATTAACAAAAATCTCATTTTCCTTTGTAATTTTGTTTTAATTCACCAGAGTCCTCTTTAGGTTTTCTTGGTGTATGAGGCAGTGACACTCTTTGGGAAAAGGTTCGTATGGAGAAATAGTTCTACACTAGATCCAGAGGACATTGAGCCTTGTGAGTCTGAAATCCTCTAGAAACAAGACCCACAGCAGGAACAGCTGGACAGGTCTGTGAGCACGGGCTCCTGCGTGGAGTTATGTGTCTGCCCTTTTTCACGTCTGGGGAAAACTGGGAAGTCTAAAATGATATCACTTGCCTAAAATCTTGACTTAAACACTTGTGGAGCTTTACAACCACACCCTCAAATCTGTTTCATTATTCCTAGGAGGCTACTGAAAAGAGAAAATGAAGATTTGGCAAAACTAAATACTCATAGTCCTGTGAGAACAAGAGTTGTTTGACATTCATTTGTCACTATTTGTCATTAGGTAATTCGCTCATTCAACATGTTTGGGAGCCAAAATAATGATACAAAGCCGGGAATGCTAGGCATAGTTCCTGAAAAGTAGTGAATGTCTAAAGTAACGTGTGAACCATCTGGGCAGCTGGATGTGGTTTCTCTAGATGAAAAATGACAAATACACCTTCAAGAACTCAGATGGACTCATTAATTTGTATAAAGGAGAAGACATTTATGAGTTTCCACTGTTTTAAAAAACATTTAGCTTTTGATGCAACTATCTTTTTTTTCTCTTTCTCCCATTATACCTCACAATAGGAAATGAACTCCCTTTACACATCTCACTGTCTTCTCTTTGCTCTTCTTCGTGTCCATCCTTAAAAGTCCTTTTTGCGATGTTTACTGAATAGCCTCAACACTTACAGAGAGCTAAAACTCTGGCTTATTAAGATGGCCACTGCGGTCCCTCCAGCTGCTTTTTAGTTCCCTTCTCTTTGTAGCTATCTGTCATCTCTTGGTTTATGCTGAGATTGGCAACTCTTAAGGACAAAGACTGCAAGTCCAAAAGTAGGACTCATAAAATAGTAATTATAGTAATTGATAACTAATTTTTCTGAGGTAATTGAGTCATCTCTAGATACCTCTCTTTAAATGTAAAGATACGTTTTCTTTTCATCATTGTTCCTCTTGCAAATTCCATAATCTTGTTTCAAACATGAAAGCAATTCTCAAATGGTGTATGTTTGTGTGTATACCTTATAACAGAAATATTTTCTCAGGGAACTATAATGTTTCAGTTGCTGCAGCAAACATGTCAGAAGAGCATGTGAAACTGAGCTGACACAGTGCAGAACCTTTATTGGCAATTACTCCTGACACACACCGTGGACATTTGATTAGTAAAACAGCCAGTTATACTGTGGAGTTGGAGATTGTAGATTTCCCTATGATTCCTTAGACAAATAATTAAAGCTTTTTTCTTATTAGGGTGGTCATGTTATTCTGTGACAGTATGGCCAAAGCTGGGGTGGCAGGCAAGGAGGTGTGAGCTGACAACCCTGTAATTGGGGGAGGGATTCCTTTGCACACAGGGTCAAATCCTGCACGTTGTCTGTTGGGGTTGTGTTCCTGTGCTACTTAGGCAGAACCGTGATATAGGAAAACTATTGCAATAAGAACTGAATACAAACTGAGGGCAGTCAGGAAGACCTTTGTATCCCACCCAGGTGATTCCCTGTGCTAGTTTCCTTCTTCCGCAAAGGAAGGCTATGTGCCCACCCTAGTGGAACCCCTGCCTTGTTTCCTGATCCCTATGAGCCCAGGTGAGAACCAGGGTGGGAAATGGGACAGGAGGAGTGGACAGGAGTAGACTGGGCAGGTGTGATCATACACTGCTCCCTGCACCAGGGCATCTGCTGCCCGGACGTGGCCATGCTCATCTTGTAGCAGAGCCGGTAAGTGCCACAGGGTTGACAACAATACAGAGCAGGGGGAAGGACATTATCCCTGTGTAGGCTGGGCTCCCCTTCTGCTGGTCCTACAGCTTGTCCAGGACAGGCTAGCCTCCAGCCCTTCCCCATCACAGCAGGATCCTTGAGGACCTGCTCCTTCCAAAGAGGCTCTTGATTTAGATTTTGCCATGTGAAGAATAATTCCCTCCTCCAGGTAAGTATAGGACCCACTGCATTTAGAAAGCAACTCCTATGTTTGAGGAATGACTCCTGCCACTATTTCAGCAGGAGGAGATTTAAGCTGTGAAGGCATAATGAATTTCGATGTGTACTCTGTGCAATGTCAAACTGTTTAATTTTGAGAAGCTGAAGTCACTACCCTGTTGTTTCATGTTTCTGTCTAATTGAAATGTTAAAGAACTGATCTTTCTGCTGTGTATTTAGTCTGGACATTCCAGCCTTTGAACTCTCACCAGCACTGTGAGTGATGTTATCCACATTCACTCACATTCATTTTATTGTTACAGCAAAATCTCTGTATCTGATTTTATTTAAAAAAATATCAAAGGACCAGCATGACATATACATGAAACATTGAAAATATTCTTTTGGAGAAAGAAAGAAAGAAAGAAAGAAAGAAAGAAAGAAAGAAAGAAAGAAAGAAAGAAAGAAAGAAAGAAAGAAAGAAAGGAAGAAAGGAAGAAAGGAAGAAAGGAAGAAAGGAAGAAAGGAAGAAGAGGAAGAAAAAAAGGAAAGAAAGAAACCTTAGCCCATTACATCAGCTCTTGGGGAAGGAGGGAGGAAGCTTTTATTAGACTTACCATAATTTTCAGTTTTAATCACCTCTCTTCTTTTCAAATTAAAAAAGAAGTTTTGATCAAGGGTCTAGAAGACCCAGAAGTGCCTTCTGGGGTTATCTGAACCAGTCACCTGTTCGGAAGAGACAGCCTTTCACCATCAGACGGATATGCATTTTCAATAATTAACTATTTTTAGCGTGGCATAAGTGAAAAATTAATAAGCCCCAGCAGCAAATAAGCATTGCAGTGTGGGTAGAGAAGAAAATGCAGGCCACAGCTCAACCTCCCGCTTTGAAAGTTCAGGTCCCCCTCTTCTCCCCTGCCTCCCCTGCTGCAGTCCCTGAAGGGTGATGTCCCTCTCTAATAGACCCACATTTACACTGAGAGGTTGCCAAGCATTAACATTCATCATCTCCTTTCAGCACCTCCTGTGAGTAATTGCAGACCTGAGAAATGGTCTTTCCCTCTGCTTTTTTCCTGCTCAGCTGAGGGCTCCCCACAAACTCCGGGCACTCCCTGCGGGAGCGCGCTGTTCCTGCAGAGCTCCCTGACTTACTCAGTTGCTCATTCCTTTCTATGCAGCCAGCAGTGAGTGGGAGGCCTTAGCAAGAGGACGAGGTCCGTCAAACAGCATTGTCCTGGGCAAGGAGACATCGCAGCTGAGGTGGCAGGGGAGCAAGGACAGAGCCTTTATAGAGTGTCTTCTCACCGGCCGTGGAGCCAGGAGCACTAAAAGCAGTCCTCTAAGCAATAAACAGTTCTGTTCCCAGCTTCCCACTGCTGCTGTAGGGACGCAAGGCTTGTTCTAGAGGTTTTAATGGGGATCCTCACTCATGGCCACGTGCGAAGGTGACAAGTAGATGATGTGGGGAAACAGGGCCATTGAGTTTCACATTATGCCAGCCTTTGTCACTGTCATCTCCAAGGCTGCGTTATTGCACTCTGCAGCATGTCCAGCGTGGATTGTTCTCTTTGAATGTTAGCTTGATTTTCAAACAAATGTAAACTGCTGAGAGTTCTGGGCAAACGGTGGAGAGAGGTTTGCAGTGCCTCTACACTGGGATACGAAATGAGCCATCAGTGACAATTCACTCAAACTGAAGGGAACTGAAGACCACAGGACCTGCAGCATGCTGTTGTGCAAAGTGGGATGAATCTAGAGCTGCACCATTTTTTAGGCAGCTGCACCTCCTTTTGCAACAGGCTGTGCAGCCTGCTTTGAGCACGGCAGATGTGTCTTAATATTGGGCAAGTTTCAACTCAATAACTGATCCACTCTTTCCTTTCATTCTTTGCCATTCTTTCAAATTAAATTGAAGATTAAAAAAATTGAAAATTTAAATTGAATTAAGAAAAGTGTGGTCTAATTTCTGCATGGCATCATCAATTTAAAAGGTCTAACACTCATTAAGGTACCAGCAACTAGGGAAGAACCAATGGAGTGGAGCACTAGCAATTGAAACTGAAGGACAGAGTTAAAGCATTGCTTGAAAAATGAAATGAAATTTTGTTTAAGCAAGAATCTTGTGGACTAGGAAAACTGAAATGTAAACTGTGGGCCCTTCTCTATAAAAAAGAGAATATATATACAAAAGTCCACAGATTATTTATGTTATCACTCAAATTAAAGACTAAGGAAATAGTATAGGCACAGTTGATGGATTATACAGTAATAAAAGCTTGGATATTTCTAATAGATTTGTTTTTATAATAAGCAATCTAATGATGACATCCCAGTTAGTAGGTGGAAAATGACCCAAGGATTTTAATTTGGTGGGGCAAGTGTTCCAGTCTTGATGGGGAAGGTTTTTATGTGTGGAGTTGGGAGAAAATATTAAGGAAGGTGGAATCACCTGCCTGACAGATGCCAACCACACAGATCTCATGGTTATCAATGATGGAATACTTGAGTGATGAGTCTAACCCACTTCCATTTTCCCTTCATTTTTCAGAGTAGGCCAAACTTTTCTTTCCATTGTAGATAATGCAGTAATTTTCCTTTACACATCTACATTAATTATTTCTTTAACAGTGGCTTTACTGAGAAATTTAGCTAGATTGCCAGGATGGATTCAGAATATTGTCATGTTTTTAAACATTTAGAAAATGTCAGTCCTTTTTCTTTTTGTTTGTTTGAATACCTTAATGTAGAAGGCAAAATAAGAACCGTTATTTAAAAGTTTCAGAAGTGTAAAGGACACTTGAGAAAACCAGGATTTTATGTTGAGGCTGCAGGTGCTTGATATTCATATTTTCAATTAAAAATCATAACGTTAAGTACAGAGTATATCAAGTTATCAAAAGTGGAACCTTAAATGAAGTATAAGTTATTCTTAAAACATTATATAGATAGGCCTGGCAATAAACAAGTACATCTTTGTGCTATGTTTGCTGAGTGGAAACAGTTACATTTTTCTGGAGAAGAAGGAGATGCCATTGTTTATGTCCTGTTTGAAAATGTTTTTATGGTCAGACCCTGGAGTGTTCAAAACCATCTATGTGAGGTATTGACAGTACAGATCAGTGCTTCTTACTGGCTGAGCTGACCTTTTTTTGTCCCAGGAAGTGAAATCCTTATGGGAAAAAAACTTTAGTACCTGGCTGCTAGTAGGTGGATTCAATTACCCAGGGAGTGAGCTGATAAAAAGGTACAGCAGTTGGAATATTTCTGAGACTGCTCTAGACAGGTAGAAGACATATAACATACCTGTTGATAATACAATATTCTTTGTATGAATTTTGAATGTAGATATAAACCTGAGGTGTTGATTTCACTTCAGTAGATGTAATCCAGAGAGCAGATCTGTAATTAATAATAAATACGGGCAAACAAACTTTGCACAGTCTCTCCCTTCAACATTATGAGGTACAAAATCAAAACACAAGCCCGATATCACATTCCTTGAGAGGAAGGGGGTCATACACAGGAAAAATCCCATCAAAGGCCACCCGCTGAGTTCACCCCATACTCAAAATAACATCCTACAGAAGGCTGCCTTCCCAACAGCACGTCCCTTCCCTACAGGCCATTTGGCTCTACGCAGCACGGCTAGATGTAGAGCAGCAATACGCAGAGCTCACATCAGCTCAGCAAACATTCCCCCTTGTGCCAGGAAATTGGATGTACCATTGTCATCGCCAGAAGAGAGCTATGATACTGACACATGAAAGTGCCTCTGACAGCCTGGGGAAATTGCTTTGTTTTTTTCTTGCAGAAGAAGATTTGCAATCCAGGCCAACAAATTATTCTTTTATCTAGTTGTTTGTGTTATGGGACCCCAATCCAGGATCAGGGCTCCTTCGTGGTGTACACTGAAGACAAGCAAGGAAAAGAGCAGTTGGCACCCCAGAGACCTCACAATCTGCATAACAGGCAGGAGCTGCCGGTGGAAGGCAGCAGGGCTGAGAGAATACAATAACGATAAACTGGGTATGCATAGCATCCTTCTCATTAAAAGATGGTGGTAATTTGAGGGCATCATGGTGGAGGTAGCTTGAAGGAAGAATGTAAATGAGGTTAAGAAGCCAGCTATACCACAGGGATATTTTGCAGTCATGGTTTGGGCTGGGAGGCATCCAGGAGGTGCTTGAGGGAGAGGGAAAAGCAGACACTGAAACAGTGACAGAGGAAGGCTGATGGCAGGTGAGAATAGTTTACTAAACACAGGCTTCATTAGCATATCTCAAGCCACTGTAAAATTTCTTTTGTCATTGTGGTGGGCTAGTCTAGGCCACACTCTTGTTTTGAGGGGGATTTCAAGTGTTCCTGAAATAGTTACTGGAGGATAGGCAATGCTTCAGGCACTAGTGCTCCTGGGGTAGGCAAACATAACTTTGGATGATGCATCCTGATTTATGGAGTAAATTAGCAGTAATCAAGGAAATATAGTGTTATTTTCAATCTGTTGTGTGTCCCAGGATCCTCAAGCTCCAGATGGATAGCTACTTCTCAAAGGCAGGCAGTGGGGGAAGAGCCTGGGTAAACATGGAAAAACAGACACAACCACTCTGCAGACCAGATGCTACAGATCTCATGGCAAAACGAGGTCTTGAGGACTGACTCTGGGCGTAGTCTGCAGCAGCTGAGAGCTCTGCCTCAAATCTTCAACTTCTGAATAGATTTCTGTACAGCTAGAGAGTTCCTCAATGGTGCTATTGATCCTACCTTCAACAAACTAGGAAGAAGTTTGTTTTCCACTGGCTTTACTGGATGCTGTTCATGGGCTGACATTTACAGAGTAGTTTCTGATGCTGAATTGTGTGGGCAGGTACTGTAACACTGGACTAGAACAGCAGGGCAGAAATTTCATAAAAGAGACCTCAGGAATGTGCAGTCCCTGTAATCTCAGAAAGACCGATTTGCAATGTGAAACTGTGTACTAAAATATGAGTAGAGTAGTTAATAGGTATTTGTAACTTGAACAATAGCTTGTAAACAGTCATTTGGGGTTGAAATCTGCTCTGCATTTCACTCTGGCCATGCACCTGAAATAACTGTGATGCAGTTAGTTATCAGAGAAATTGTATTTCTAGAAGAGCAAAATTTAACTCTAGAGATGCACCTGTGTGGCCACGAGAATGCCATATGAAGTTCTTTAAAGCCTTGCTGCAACTTTGAAACCTTAGCTCCCATTTCGGAACTGGCTAAGGCACTTAACTGAGGGATGTTTTCCAAAGCATCTAAGCAGATTAAAGACTTAACTTCCTTCAGGAGTCAGTGACAGCCCACTACACAGATAGATAGCTAGATAATACTGCTTAGGTGCTTTTTTTTATTAGCACTGAAAGTCAGCACACTTAGTCCTTCTAGAGACCAGTACTATTTTCCAGGATGGCTCTTGGTTTTGTAATAACTGGAAGTGTATATTAAAGGATAACTCAGACCTGAAGATTTCCCTGCTTATCCAAGGGGAGAGCATGACAGAGGTATCTCTGCGTCTTTACTGACCTCTACATGACCAGGGAGTTGCACCTTGGCATGTCCTGCCATGGCCTGTAGCAAGTGCAGACGGTCTTTGTGGGCATCCTGGACCTGTGGTGTGGGATTATGGACACTTGGAGACAGGCCTGGGACCTCCTGGGGTGCCAGATTCCTGCCTGGCTCAGGAGTCAAGGCAAAGGTTCCCGTTGGTGTGTCTGGGTTTTGCCTGTTGCCTGCAATAGGAACTTTCTGCTACCTCTCAGGTTGTACAGCAGAACGATGCATCTGTATTGTGGGGGAATGGGAAATAGGTGTAAACCACTAATTTGGTCGGATTTCTTTTCATCCTTGCTGGTGGGTGAGTCCAGGTTGCAGAGAACCTGCTGGTATTAATATCAACATGCAGCAATGCTCCTTCCATTTCTGCCATCAGAAATGTATGTAGCCACTAGTCCAGTGACGAAGAGACTCTTGGTGTAGCAACTGGGGGAAGGAGCAGTGTTATGTACAAAGGAAACATTCACAAGTCAACACTCATCTTCCTAAAACACTTTTTATCCTGTGCCAGAAAGCCAGTGGGTGCAGGCTGCGTGAGCGTGTGTGTGTCGACCGTGGGTGGGGGAATGGGACTGAAGGTTTGTTTACTGCAGTTTTACTTCATTAATATTTTAGTCTCAGGTGCAGAACTTGGAGAGTCTCACTGAAATCGCAAACAGCACTGATTGTGGTGTTTGTGACAGTGCCATGGGGCATTTGCATTATTTATCCCAGGCTGCACTACCCATACAGCTTTCAGGGAATATTTTCAGACAGAATCGCTAATTAGCACATATGTGGAATCTTCTCAAAGCAGTTGGGAACTCTCCTCATTACTTTTTAATTTTTTCTATTTGCTGAACGTATGTCATAGATGAAAATTCAGAATGATGGTTTGAAGGAATTTTGCATATTAAATGCTCCAAATGAAAAGAGCGGGATCTTCTATCCGGATGTTGTGAAAGACTGTGAGTGTCTCTGGTCTGGCAAGTTCATGCGGCATCAGTTTTGGGCTGTCACTTGGTTCCTCAGAGTCCCTGAGGACAGCTAAGGCCTTTGTGATCGTCCTGAGGTCTTGGAAGCCATTACTTGACCACACTTAATGATCACCCACCTTCACGCTGGATGTTGCTGCTGATTAGTTCTCTGTAAGCCAAGTACCTCTGTAATGCCAAGTATCTCCCATCTTCAGATGAAAGATAGTTTTAATATGTGCATATCCAATTTTAATTTTAATAATGTATATGAGGAAAATTGTTTGTTATTACAGTGCTAAAAATGTTTAAAAAATGCTTTTCAAAATGTTCAAAATGGTTTCAAAATGTTTTAAAAACTCTCTATCACTGTATGTTGTCAGATTGCTCCTGAATAATTTTACTAAATTTTACTCTTTATTTTCTTATTTTAGTAAATTCTTTACGTTTTCACCTTGATTTCTCAATCACACAATTTGTGTGTTCATTAAATGATTTACCTGAACTTAGAGGAGCAGCAGTGAAAACAAACTGTTTCTTGTACACTTGTGCATTGCAAAAGACTGATTTAAAAAACAGCTTTTCTAAGCTATTTAGCAGCAACATTAATGTTTCAGTGTTGCTTATTATGGGTTTAAATACAACATAAAAAACCTTCAGTCTGGTAGCGTAGACACCCTTTTCTAGAAACTAAAACTGCAGCATGAAATGATGAAACCCCAAAACATTGGCACACCTATCAGATCACAGTCAGCTGAAACACACAGTCCAAAGCAGAAAATGCTGTGCCTTTTGTTTTTGCCCACAGAAAACAAAAGACAAATTCTCCATCCTTTAGCACAAGTTGCTCCATCCTCCCAAATGCCTGCCCAGGTTTTTCAGCTTATGAGTGAAGTCCACAGAGGAGAAAATGCAGGAAAATCAGTGTCAAAATTGAAGGCTCAGGGCTTGTTAAAAAACAGAGGGGCTTTTGCTGAGGAAAACTCTTCATCAGAAGGCCAAATGATGCAATTTCAAACCTCAGAAAGATCCCAGCGTCCTGTGCTACGTTTATCGCTCAGTCCTTCATCTGTTTTGAGGTCTTGACTTTCTGAGCAGACCACATGAAACACCATAGCTTCTCTTTGTCTGGAGCCATGGCAGAACTGCCTGGGGATGATTCTGGCCGCCGTGCAACATGGAAAGCCCAATCTCGTTAGGAAAGTCAGTCCATGCAGGTCAATAAGGTCATGAAGTGTGTCTGATCAGGAATCAGGTACCACAGCAGCATTTCGGTGTCAAAATTGCTTTGATTCTGATTTATAGTGTGCCTGAGATTGAAAAACAAACAAACTAAAAAACAAAAAAAAGCAACAAAAAGCCTTGGAAATTGAGGCATACAGTGTTTCAACGAAAACTTCAAATAACCAGAGGGAAAAAACCCACAATATTCCTTTAACAAAAATAATGATTTCTGTGAAAAATCAATTTTCTGCCCAAAAAGCAGCTTTACTGGAGAATTTTGGCAACTCTACAAAGGATCACTAATGGTGAGAATTACTGGTGGCTCTCTGTCTCTTCAACTTTGACAGATCTGGCTTATACATCCCTTCCTGTGTCAACTAAAACAGGTTGGCATAAGGCTCTGTCAGAGACATTCCTCTTACAGCAAGAGCCTTGCAGAACAAAAGAGCTGCTGCCGTCTGTGTTGTTGTGATCTTTAATATGTCCTCAAGAGATGGCCTCAGTGGTGGGCAGGTAGTCACACGAAGTGTCAGTCACGAAGTCAAAACATGGGAAAAGAGGGAATAATAAGAGTTTAGTTAATTTTGTGAAATTCAAATTTAGATTCCTGCCCCCCTTGAAATGCAATTCAGCCAATTCAGGTGAAATCGATCAGGAAAAGGAAGTAAGCATCAAAGATCATTTAGTACATCAGCAAAATACTTGTCATTGGCGCCTGTGAATGACTCAGTGATTGTTATGTTCAGCCCCGGTAAACGCAGGCTGCAATACCCCAGTGAGTTTTTTGGATGGATGGGGATATTGTCACTAAAGGTGAAAGCCTGTTTTATTTTTTCACCCTTGTCATCTACTCTCTGTGCTGCCAACCTCCACTTCAGTTGCCACAGTGCATAAATTACAGTTTAGATCACACAACCATCCATCATCAAATCACCCTATGAAAGTGCTACTAAAGAATGTTGCCAGTTCTCCCGGTTGACACTCTTTTTGTGATTGACACATATCTAACTTACACTGTCACTTGTGTCACTGCTGAATTTGGCCCTGAAACTTCCTCAGGAGCTGTGCACATTAAGTCAATCTGAAAGTTTCATGTAAATCAGCTCTCTTTTGTTGTTCTTTGTGCTTCCTGCTTGTTTTATTTACAGCTCCACACGCTTATTAGGTTGGTTCACGGGCTTCTTTCTAGCTCACTCACTCCTTACTTAGGCAAGGTAGAAAATGGGTTAGATACTTCAAAATTTGGCTAATTATTATTATAAATACTTATTTACTCTCACTGCAGTGTCTGGAAGGTAACCAGTGTATAAAATGAACATACCTTGATGACATACCTTGATAACAAGCCAGTGTCCAAAATGCAAAAGTATATGAACAATTTGTGTGTGTATATATATATATTTGCCACATGATCCAAGAACAGTCTCCATGAATATATATATATAAAATCACCAGATTGCTCTTTTGGCTTACAGTTGATGAGCCTGAATGAATAATCATGAGAGCTTTCGATGGGCACATGGTTGTGTCTTTTCCACATGCAAGTGCACCTAAGCCATGTTAAAACCCGACTCCCTGTATTTGGATTTTTTAATTCTTTTTACCGCTGTGCTGGTGAGATGCAATACAAAATAATAATTTTGAGAACAGATTTTGATGAAAATGCTAAGGGACTTGTATGTATGTCTGCATATATACATATGTAGAAGGAGAATCTATCATGAATGAAAGGGTCGAGGAAAATGAAAATGGATTAAAATTATTGATTATTCTTCAATGGTGTGAGTCAGGTGTGCCGTGTTTGGTATTATATACATTATGCCTGCTTTTCTCTTTCAGACACAGAGATGCTGTAAACTAACTGCTAGGTAAGGTCTACTAAGTGTGAATCACTTGATTGCTGTTGTTTGTGCAACATCTGTTCCATAGCACATTTAATTATTTTTGTGTGCTAAATTCATGTAGGTTACTTGAGAATTGCTTAACTATGTCTTAAAATTGCAGCTATTGAAGAATTCATTAGCTTGATTATCATTAGAGATGGGCAGAGGAGGTTCCTCTTCACACTTTTTTCCTGAAAGCTTAAAATGCAGCTTAAAATGAATTACAGTTCTGGTCTTATATGCACCTTCTGTTCCCTTGCCAAGCCCCTCTCTGTAGCTGACCTCAGCCTGAAAGACTGCAGACCTTTCTCTGGGTTCAGGTAAGGATCTCTGTGCAAGCATCAGCCTGGGAGAACTCTGATTAATTTTCTCTGCTATTGTCAGAGTATCTGAGCTGTGTCCAGTGAGCCAAACAGTACAGAAAATCTCCAAAGAATCAATATTTAGTTGCAGAGTGATAAGGTGGGCTGGACCTGGCTATAATGAGTGTATTATTGTAGTGCCAGAGTTAGTTCTACATTTAAAGAAGATATTTAAAAAGCAGAAAATACAAGGCAAGATTCCCCTGCTTAAAGAAAAAAACAAAATACCATCAAATATTTTCACCTAAGAGCAGTAGAATAGGAGGGCTATGAATTTACTTAGCATTGTACTGACTACTGATCTGCCCTCTTCTAAACTGCAGTGGAGTCTAACTTTTATTAGCCTGTGGCTTTAGGCAAGCGAACTGTACTAGCCAGTCCTATACTTTGCACATCAGGAATGTTATTTGAATGTAGCTTCCCTTATTTTATTTCAGGTTTTTGATGACTTTGAAGTTGCTCTCGGGAGCTCTTTTCAGCCTTTTTACCACTGTATGAGATAGAAATACTCTTTCAGTTAGAATCAGAGCTTTTAGCATTAAAAAAATCACCTGATTCCAGCAAGTGGGAGCTCTCAGTACAGCATAAAAGTGCAGAGCTCACAGTAAGAACTGGCAGTGCTGCTAACGGTCCTTAGCACTGGCCTTTGATGCCTGAGCACGGATATAGCTGGTACTGCATCGTGGCAATTTATGCACGCAGCTCACATGTCCTTAGCACTTACTTGTCCTTAATGGGATTGTGCTATAAGATAATGGATATCTTATTTCCTAAGGAGATATTTAAAACAGTATCTGCATTTAGAAAACCATTCAAGACTGGAAATAAATGTGTGCACTATACAAGTACTCCTTATCCTGCAAATACATTATCGTGTGCAAGTTTTAGGATATGGACTTAAGTGAAAAGTTTAATTGAGTTTTTTGAGAGAAATTTCTTAACTCTACTTGGGATTTGAACCACTATATTACTGCCAAAACCAATGAACAGGATGGCTAGAGGTCTGCTCAGTCCTTGCAAAATACACTAATTCCTGAGTGATTCTCAGACATCTTGAAATACAATTATATTAGAAAGCCAGGTTCAAAAAATAGTGTGAGATTTCCAATAGACTGGTTGACTCACTTTAATTAACCATTCTTTAATTATAGACATTCGTTAATATCATAAAGTTCTATTTGGCATCAATTGGTATCAGGCACGTAACTAAAGTCTCATTTCCCTGAGGGTGTACATGGCTAGTTTAATTTGCCTGAGGGCTTTTGACTGTAAAATCTCAACCAACATTAAGCAAGTAAAGCTAAGGTACATTGGTGAAATCCCAAATCAGGACAGATGTTTCTCCACAATGATGTGCAAGCCCCGATATTCCCATGGAAACAGTTCTGAATTGAATATTTTCATGTAGTGATTTCAACTACATAACCAAAGTTATATAATGTGTGCATGTTCACACGCACGTGTGGATGTGGGTGTTAGCTAACAGGTTTAGGCAATTATTCTCACTGTAAGGTGGCCTGTGTTTTCATGTGGACGACTGTCTATATATATAGATATGTATATATCTAAATACTGTTAGTACGTGATGAAAAATTGATATTTCTCCTCTGTTCTTCCATCTGTTTTATTCCTTGATAGAGTCGAAAAGGTAAAACCTCATTTCAGTGACAAATTCTCAAAATAATGTTAAGGTTTCTGAAGACAGCCCTTGGATTTTTCCAGGTGTGAAAACCAAAGCCAGAAGAAGAAAATTGTACCGGTGCTGGTGGAAAGCCAGTGCATTTGTGTTCAGCACAAATGGTGGCTGGTAAGTACCCTGCTGCTGGGGAAGACCTCCACTCTGTTACATTCTAGTTTTACCATTTTTCACTGACCCTCTGTTTTACAGGCAAAATAAATTTCCATTTCATACCATCTTTCATTTTCCGTGCCAAAAATCACTTCAATGTTTTTCTGCCAGCATTTCTAATCTGTGCAGGATGATTTTTAATATTTCTCTCTCCTTAATCATGCTTTGCTTTCCAGTCATAGTCTGTTCTCCAGATTTCATTTGTAGGGAGTGAAACTTTGCAGTGAAAAGTAGAGAAAGCAGCAATCCAGAGTAACCAGGGTTTGCTGGGAATGGAGAAGGAAGCTGATGATTAAGTGCTTTTGGCAGCCAAAACTGAAGAAAGATACATCTTGTTAGAATGTTCCTCTAAATGTGACTCCAATAATTATTTTTTAATTGAGTTCCTTAGTTACATATCAGTAGTCTAAGAACGAAACCTTCTAGTCTGGAAATCAGAATGTACCTGTTGTTCTCCTTTTAAACAAAGACCAATCCCAAATCAAAGGGCCTTTGGAAAATCATATGTCCTGCATGAATCAGAATCAGCTGACAAAAGTCAGCTGGCATCAGACTCCAAAATGCATGAAAGCCATCATCCAGGTCTCATCTAGTCCAAGTGTTGCAGACTCTGGAAGGCATCTCACCTGATCCCTCCGCGCCTTCAGGTTACAATAGGTGATGCACAGAGACAATCTTTAGCCAAAAATGTGTTGACATAGAATGGATTAAGGGAGGGGGACACCGAAGACTAACTTCAATGGAGACTTCTTTTTTTTTTCCCCCACAGGACTGGAAACATTGAGGATTTAGTATTTAACTGCTTTGAGATTGTCAAACAACTCCCTCCAGATCCTGCCACCTCCCTAGACTTACATGTGACTTCGACACCCCAGCCAGAGCAAGGCTATAACATGGGTGTAGGACTTTGCTCAAACACCATCACTTGATGATATGTCATACAAGGCACCTATTTATGGTTTTCACAGAGTAAAACAGAGTGACAGGGCTCTACAGGGAAAGAGATGACCTTGCTTTGGTGGCATTTTACTCTTCTAACCTCAGCATAAAAGTATCTGCTATCCCCACTTCATTGGTTTCTGTCCCTGCTGACTGAAGAAGGTAAGGGGAGGCCAGTACTGGAAAAAAAGGAAAAGCCGAGGTTAATAATATGGTTCAAACCAGCACACATCAGTTGTGGAAAGAACAGTCGTTTTATATAAAGTCAATGTGTGCAAAACATGAGCTTTTCTGTAGAAATGTGCATTTAGAGTATCAGGAATTGTAAGCATCCTCCCTTGTTTGCAGGACAAGCTCGCACAATTTAGGAAATTGGCAGGTCGACAGGAAGGAAGTTCGAGTTTGTCGTAGCCTCTGGGTACAAGCAAATAAATTTGACTGCCTTGGGGCCTTAGATATTTCTGTATTTTGTCTTTTCACTTGGCACTCAGCTTAGACGTTTCTGTGCATACCTGGAAGATGAGTGCAGGCATTCAGGGCATTCTCTGGAAGTTTTATGTATCTCTGACTTTATTAAAGTACATGATGTCCAATTGCTTTCACTTTAACCCAGTGTTCTAGTTTGTTATATTCTGTACTTCGTTTATTAATTCTCCATATTTGTATACCTGTCTAAAATTTTCCATTAATTCCCCCAACTTACTTATAAAAGTATTGAACCACATCATCACACTCACCACCTTTGGGATCCCACTGCAGGCCCTCTAAACTGCATAGAAAAGCCCATTAACAGTGTTTTTCTGAATGCTGCCATATAGTCAGTTTTTAATGCCTTTAGTATTTGAAATATTGATGTTGTATGATGCTAATTTTTAATCAGAATATTCCTGTGGTACTAAGATGAAGTGATTCAGTCTAAATATATTAAGTCAAAGCAGGCACTTTTACCAACGTCTATCGTAATTTCATCAAAAATATGATTAAATGAATTTGACAAGATGTATTTTCCATGAAGCCATATTGATTGACATAATTATTTATTATCATCATTTAAATCTGTATTGATTGAACCCCTCATTTGCTGGTCTATTAATTTATCTGAGTTTTGATGTCACCCTAACCAGATTATTTTGTGATTGCTCTAAGATGAGGTTTCCAGTAGTCCTCTGAAGTCTTTCCAGTATCCTGTACAAAAAATGACAGCCAATACCCTGATTTTCTTGGCCAGAAAATTGAAAACACTTACTAGTGAGTTATCTGGGTGTGGAAATTTTATTTTTTTGAAATGCTCTTTAACATATTTCCACCTATTTTTTCAGCACTATAAATTTTTCAGCACTATAATTTACCCTTGATTTTCCACCTTAAATGGGGGCTTTTTCATTCAAAATCCAGGTGAACTCAGCCAGAAGTTAGGAAAATGATCCCTACGTGGTCATCACTGAGGTGCCTGAAGTGTAAGAAGAAGCTTCAGGCAGCCAACAAAGTCTTCCATCCCACATCTCTGAATTTATGGTATGTAGAGTGTAGCTCTTCCATTCTGCTTAACACTCACATTAAAATTTGATTTTGGTTTCCAAATTTTTCACGGATTTTTCTTTTCCTTTCCTTCTTTTGAACAGACAAACATTTTCATCCCTAAAACAATGGGACATGACAAAGAACATATTACCATGCTGTTAATGCACTTTGCACTTTGGCCATGTGCCTCACAGTGCCTCAGAGACTTGCATTAATGGCCCAGTAATACAACACACCCTATCGTGTCCTATTGCTTAATTAGACTCCAGACAAATTCAGTTAAACCACATATGCTGTCTTTTATGACTACTGCAGTACAGCTTTTATTTCCTCAGTTCTTGGGTGCTTTTGGAGGTCTTTGTGTTGTTTCGAATGTCTCTCTTGAAGTCATAGATTACGAGGCAGAGTTGTAACTCTACCGCTGGCTCTTTGCCATCCATATGCCAAATGGGGATGTGCTCTGACAGGCAAAACACAAACCCTGAGATGCACACCTGGAAAACCCATAGCAGAAAAGTGGAAGGAGGCGTCATAGTTCTGCCTGATCTGTTGGCCACAAAACTAATCTTTAACAGCATGTCATCCATGAATGTTATGTGGCTTGTATTCATTTGGCATCCGTGGTATCCTTGACTATCCGTAGTGTTTGAGAGGTTTCTTGCATGTATTTCTCTTTTACCCGGTAGGGCTGCATGCTATAGCTTGAGCAATAATCTTCAGAGACCTTTCCACTGAATTCACTGTGCTGCAGAGCAGTATCCATATGAGGAATGCTGTTGGGATAATTGCAAATAATGTCAGTTAGGTCGTGATATACCTCAGCATTTTGCATCACAGTCCTTGAACTTGGGAGATTGAGGCTGAGAGGACACCTGCCTCTTACAAAGGTGAAACAGAACACAAAAAAGCACCTGGTAAGTACTGTTAGATACTGGTGTCTGTCCTCATCTGTCCATGTACTGATACCAAACAGTTTCCACCAGCTTTTGGCTGACTGGTACCAGTCGAAGGAGAGAGTGAAACAGAAGTGTGTGCCATTTTTTTGATTTGTAGAGGACCTATACTGCATAATAAAGTTAATGTTTGTCTGATCAGAGTAAATTTCAGGTGTACTTAGTGTTCCTTTTTGAGTGAAACTGAAGTTGTTGACTGCTAAGTTTCACAGCATCTTTACAGGATCTTAGACTAAGAATTATCTTAGAACGCTGTAGGCCCTAAGGTAATTTCCATCACCATTGCTACTACTTGGTGTTAGATTAAACTGTGGATTACTTTCCGTATTGAGATTTCATGAGTGTCACATGCACTATATACCATGGATGACAAAGATTGCTAATGCACACTGTTCAAGTATTTAAAGTAGAAATCTTAAAATTAGTGAATTAATCAAAACTCTTAAAGCTTTAATTTCAGAATAAAATTCTCAAGTGATTATAATTTGTATAAATTGCTTTTAGACCTCGGACAGAGTTTGAGTGCTTATGCTAATAAAAGAACAGCATCATCATGCTCTTTAGAAAAAAAAGAACGTCACAACCAAATATGCTTTAGTAAACTATCAACTGGCAATAAAGAAACCAGGGGAAATGCAGAGGGTTTAACATTAGCCTAAACTAATCCTGATAGCAACACAACCAAAGCATTTAATACATCAATTTATATAAAGAATCAATTGAATCCACTTCTGACTAATAGCTTGTCCCTCACACTGTCTTTGGGAAGGGGCGCCACTGAAACTGCCTTAGGGTAGCAAGGCTTAAAAGAGTCTTGCCAGATAGTGGACCATGGTGACTGTTAGTAACAACTTTTATTTTTATTTTTTTTTAATATTATAGGTCCCTTAATGTATGAATGCAAAAAGGGATGTCACATATGCTTGAAATGTGGATCTTTATCTGTCCCAGACACAATGAGATTTTGAGCAGTGTGACGTACACAGAATTAATGTTCATATTTTCTGCTATAGTAAAGGCCATCCCTTTGTGTGTTTTTAAAGCACTGCAATTATTTTGGTGCTTCCTTTTTGAAAGTATAGTCACAAATTGAAATGAGGAGAACCAATAATTTTAAAAACCAAACAAAAATATAAAGACTTTAGAAAATCAGATGTGTGTGTTTACCCAGAATTTAGAAATGATTGCCCACCTTAAATTAATATCCATGATAGTCCTAAAAGCAAGAGGCACCATTCATACACTTTCAGTGATCCAGATGGATTTGTATTGGTAATTCCTCTCTCCTTCCTCCCTTGGTGCTTCAGTATGGTGGGTCAGTGTTAGGCTGTCTCCCGGCTGATGCAGTTTGGAAGCAACAAGGGCTGGCTCAGAGCAGCAAACTTTGTTTGCACACACCAAGATGTGTGTGCTGGTTGATGGAAAGGAGGAAGCCAGGCAACACAGCACGGGTAGCACAAAAGTGAGTCCCAAGGATGCAACATCATATTCAACAAGACTCCTCTACTCATGTGTGAAGCAGTGTTTTCTTAATTTAAAAATATTAGATAAATTCTTGAATGAGGACTATTTGTATGAAAGTATTTTAAACTGTGTTTCTCCTAAAACAGAAGTATTACACAAGCATAGTGTAACGTTGCATGTCAGATGTTGTTCACTGTGTAATTTTAGGAAACCTCAGAATGACTCAGAGCCTCCTTCAGTATGTGGGTTTGGTGCAGGAGCATGTTTATTGTGCCACGTATATAATGCCACTCTCCATTTAAAGTTCAGCCATGAGGAGAATTAGGTAAGACAGTATTAGAAAGTCATAACCTAAAGCATAGAAAACCAGTTAAACCAGACAGAAACTGGTGAACACTACCCCAGAAATGCAGTATTCCTTTGGAGAGAGGTTTTCCATTTCCAGTCTAGACCCTCATCTGTGAAACAGTTTACGTGCTTTACCACATTAAGCTCTTCAGACTAAAGGTCCCATTAGACCTCGAGGGGTTGCCTGTGCAGGCAGCTCATGAGTCAGCACCTCATGGTGACCTTCCTTGAGCTTTCTGTCCAGCCACCTCTCTATAAGGCGCAGGGAGCCTGTGACTTCGTATACGGCTACGCCTTCGTGATGGCCAGGTGGAAACAAGGTGGAGATCTGACATGAGTCCTCCAGTACTTGCTGCTGCCCATTTGGGAAGTTAACGACTTCACTGTCGGTTAAAAGAAGCTTCAAATCACATCACTGAGTTCCCACCAGCTGCTCCATGCCAGCAGTGCTGAGCTAAACACCAAGTGCTGCCAGCCCTCGAGGAAAGATTTTGGGCGTGGGGAGTGTGAGCCCTGAGCACCCCCCAAGGCCTCTGCTGGTCTGCCCATGTGGTCAGAAATTCATGGATTAGATAGTCAAAACTCTCCTGGGATTCAGGTTCCTGAGCAGCAGCTATAGGAACAAATGCAGGGAATCACAACTCCTGCCTCTTGAGGGCTTCTGGACCTCACTTCTGCCTCTCACCCCTGTGTTGCTACTGATGAGAGAGGCCTTTGCAGATAATAGTCCTAATGTCCTGACTGGCGATGCCTTGAGCTAGGGTATCCCCCTTCATACACTGCAGTGCCAGGCTGGCTGACAGACTCATTTCATGATTTGTTGTGAGGCAGCATGCCGTGGTGCTCAGAGCAGATGTTGGGGAGCAGGGCATGTGGGACCTCTTCCCAGTGCTTCCCATAGCCACAGACTCATCCATAAATTACACCAAGCTTTCCAGCTACAGCAGAAGGACAATGATATTTATTTACAGAACTTGTAAGCATGTGCAGTAGGCCTGGCAAGACCATGCAAATTAATTCCTGTTAATGAAAGTTTGGAGTTTTTAAATATTTCACTTATGCTGTGACTATCCCCTTTGTGTCATCACTTTTTATGCGGATGGATTTGTCATTATGTCAAGTCTGGGTCTTCATTGCTGTTGGCCAGTTATTTGCTCTGTGGAAATGACTAGAGGAATTAAGACTCCACTGTGTCATAATTTCAGAATGGGAACTATGTCTACAATATGTAATCACACCCCAAAAGGAACATGTTTTTAGAAAGGAATTTACAATGTAAGGCCTTTATTCTGCAAAGTGCACCAGACTAGCTTGATGGATGACAGCAACTTCACTGATTTAAGAGTATGAACGCTAAGCAAATTATTTCTTTACAGAATCTGATCGCAGAGAACAAGAACATGGTTCGAAAGATGGAGACCAAGGATTCAGATGCATACAGATTTTGGGCTCCAAATTTCATTTATTTAGACTGCGGTCCAGTGAAACCAAGTCTTCCTGTAGAATGGGAGTCATGTTAATGAATTTGGGGGGGGCTGCACTCAAGAAGCAGAGTCTTCTGCTTTGCTCACCACAAGGCACTTGCAGTTTGGAGCGTACAGCCCTAACAAGACAGCATGGTTAAAAAGAAGGCGATTTATGTATTTGACCGTGATGGCAAATCTCAATGTTTAGTAATTCTTGTTCACTTAAGAAGCACCAGATGAATTGGCAGGAGCAAGGATGAAAGGTTTAACTAGCCAGGCAGGAACAGTGGAAAACTGCAGTGCACAGTACAGAAGTACCTGTTCAGATGGGTTGGACAACCAGTTACTACGTGGCTAATGACTGAAGATGGTAGCAAAAGCATTGATGATGTTTTTTTCACGAGAAGATGTTTCTTTCTTGCTGAATCGAGAGTGTTTTGTAGACTCAGAAGAAACATAGACTGAGTTCTGGCATTTCCATGTGTCCAAGGAGCGCATCCTGACAATTCAGTTATTGATGGGTCCCCAGGATCTTTATTTCCCTCCACAAAAAAACCAAAAAGTTTGACAGCTCTCATTTTAATTCTGATGTGGACCAAAATCACATTCTGAAACTTGAATGTTTTTCACAAAATGGATTTGTTTACCAGCCAGCCCTATAAATAATATTTCTCAAAGCTGTGTTTGACAAGCATGATATTGCTAATATGGCCAGGTTTTCAGAGAAACGTCTGCAGAGCAGAGCTATCAGAAAGCTGCAGATACCATTTCTTTTCGAAAACTGTCTGCTTGCAGGGCACTAAAGAATAGTGCCAAGTCAATGTTAAGTCATCATGTGGGAAACGGTTAACAAGACAGCTTTCCTTTCTACTTCCTATCCAATCTCTGCCAAATCAATCTACCACCCAGGAATGGAAGTTGAAAATCTAATAAACAGGTCTGCAGTGTGCTATACCTGTGCCTGGAGCAGTTCCCTCTTCATCTCTGTTCACCACCAGCATGTCCTCCTATTACCCAAGGGGAAAAATTAAATATTCAGATTGTTATTATTTATTTAGAGGACACACACACAAAAAATCAAACCAAGTCAATATTTATCCATCTGAAAAAAAGCCCAGTATATGACAGATGCTTTATTCAGGGTAAATTAGTAGACATATGTCTCAGAGAAATATTGTTGTTGTTGATTTATTCTTTTGTCCTTCTTTCAGTTAAGCTTTCCTCAGGTGTTTTTCAAACTGCAGAGCTTCTAAAGCCTCTGTAAAAAGTCTATTTTTTTACTAAACCACATTAGCTCTTTAAAATATACAGGAAAGATGAACTCATCTAATAACAACCACTGAAAATAACTGCAGCTGAATATAAAAAAAATTAAGTTTGCACAGAGCAAAAAGCCATTTCAAACTGTTTTTTCCATATAATCCATACCACAGATACTCAATAATTCAGTGAGCTTTCAGGCAATATAAATCAATGTTGACTCATTAAATGCATTAGCTATAAAATGCATCTCTAGTAGGAAGAATGAGAAATGGTTTGCATTCTTCCCTTTTCATCATTATTCCTTAGTGGCTTTAGGTTTTGGTTTTGGTTTATTCTTTTGTTTTTTATATTTCACACTTTATAAAGATTGCTTTACAACAAGTTCAGGAGCTCCCGTGCATCACGAAAAAATAAACACATTTCCTCCCTTACCAGAAACCAGACCAAGAGCAAAATTGTCTTTGTTTTACTTAATGTAAATGCTGATAGATATTAAAATAATGCTTAATTAATCCTTCAGAAATGGCAGTTAGATGAAAAAGTGGAAAACTAAACTGGTAGGGCCAGGAATGAGGAAATCTCCCAGGCTGGTAGGGCCCAGTTGTGTTGGACTTTTATAGGCTCGTGAGACAAAGAGCAAAAAAATCTGAGTAAATAAAAACTACCAACTGCATTAATTTGAAAACAACATGGAGTTCCTTTCTCTGACCAGTAACTGCATTTACTTAGCATCCTCCAACTAAAGAACTCACAACACTATGAAAATTAATGGCATGTTCCAATATAACTGTATAAATTAGGTTACAGCACACTTGCTGATCAGAAACATCATTGGAAGGAGTCTTCCCTTGGAAGTAAACCTGTGCATAACTCCAGATAGCAGGAGCCTGCTGCAATATCCTTTATCTCTGATGGACTCAGGAGTGCTGACCTGATATGCCTGGACAGCATGTCTGATGGGGACTGACAGAAATGGACCTGCTTTTCTGAGAGAGGTCGAACCAAGTCTGGTTCTTGTCACCCTTGCAAAATGTCACTCTTTCTATCAATCTTCTGGCTTTTCACCATGGAGGTTAATTAGAATTTCTCCATTTTTCTTGGCGCTCTTTTCAAAGAAGGTGTTGTGAAAGAGAGTGGGATGTGTGCTGGAAAGTCTCACAGCTGCTCTGAGAATCAACGCTATGAGAATGTATGTAATAAGAATAATTATAATAACTAGGAGAACATGGATGTTGACACCGGGAACTGCACAACGGCAGAGGAGGCAGATAGTTGAAAGGAAGGTCTCGACTTGCTGGCTTCTTCTGCAGCCTCCCTTCCTCCCTCCACTGACGTGTCTCTGCCAGAGCTCTCTCAAACAGTGCCTTCACAGGAAACTAACGGGCAGCTCACCAGTCCATAGGGGCTTTTGAAGCATGGGCAGAGGATACATTTCTGGAAAATATAATTTAGGATCAATCCTTTAAGCTGATGCACATAATTTTCTCTACCTGTCCATAAAGCATCACTGAGATCCTCCATGCTCATGCTGTAACTCATAGTGGTACAGTTTATGGCACAGTGAATCCACAGGCACTACCTGTGACATTCTCACTGCCTGACTTTATGTAGACAAAATTGAAGAGGCAGTGGCTTCTGAAATCATGAAGAATCCATGAATAAAACAATTTCAAAATATGAGAGCTTTGAGACCCTCATAAAAAGATAAAATCAACTTCAGCAGAGATGTTAATGCTCCTTGTCTGTGAAAGGCCTGTGATTTCAGAAATCGTCTGGCATCAGAGTGCCAAGTTTTCAGTGTCTGTTAACTGGATTTCTGGCATTAACCAGCTTTACCTTGTTAGGATGTCTGAAATTAATGGATTCCAGCTTCTGTATGTGGAAAACTGAATATCATCTTCTAGTGTGACAGTTATGACCCATATGTGTAGTTTCAGGTGGGATGATATAAGAGAACATTGACATCAAAAGTTAGATGATGTAGGAAATTATGTAAGTTGGAGTTATTCAATAAATAAATATTTAAATAAATAAAAGAAAAACATCCCTAAGGCAATACATTTGGCTCTTGGCATATAACTCAGTGGAAGGAAACTGGATAACACCAGCCCCACATGAACTGATTTTCTTTGTTATTTCACAAATTTCTCTTCAGTGTCACATATGGAACAAATAAATAATATAATTTTGTCTGGTTAAGTTGGGTGAGTTGGCTAAGCTAAGAATCTGGGATGCCATTAGAAGTGCATTAGGTTCGTTAGCCACTCAAAAAGGATTTAAAAAATCAGCCCCCTAATGCCCCTTTGTTTACTCCCCAGCTCCAAGAAGCCATTTATTTCTTCCTCTAATGCCTAAAGAATTATTTTCACATTCTCGTCAATTATCACTTCAGTGTGAAATCATTGTTTGCAATATGAGTTCAGCTGTTATCTACTCCCTAAAAAAAAATTATTTCCACATTTGCTATGTAACAGCCTGACAAACAAATAACACCTGCAGAGGATCACGCTCAATAAAGAAAGGGAAGAAAAATAGGTGGAAAGCATGAGAATTCCACTAATGCTCAATGATTGATCTTGTTAGTGTGCATAGCCTGTCAGAGCACATTGCCCCAGTGCAAGCACACAGCACTGAAGAACCAGCAGCACGGGAAAGAAATGCATTTCTGTATAGATCACAGTCAGACACCCTCCCCCAACTTTCTGAGTGGAGCTTGATTGTCAGCATTATACACACGCTCAGACAATGCTTTCAATAGACGCCTTTTTGGAAGACAATTGCAGAAAGCATGATAACGGGATTTGTCACCCTGATGTGGCTGCTGCTTCAGCAGGCATTATAATAATGAAAGGAAGTTTTACTAATTGAAAATGTGAATGAAATTCAGCTGTCTTTTTATTTTAATTCTTTTGGATGAAAGCCAATTAAAATCATCTGTCTAATGCATCTATTCACCCTTACTTCAACAATGTGTCAGTTATAATGGATGTCTAATAAACTCAGACTACCCAGGACAGAGAGCTGAGCATACAAAACAACTAGTGAGAAACATTGACACATACCTGTAAAATATTTTGGAAGGACTGGCCAAACCCTGCAAACGGCTTGTTTTCCACAGCATGCCTAAGGGGAATTAACCTGCACATCCTTGGCAGCGGGTGGTCTGGGTGCATCTGGGTCCTCCCACTGCTATTTGCACTGGTGGTTTTCCTTAGGCACATGATGGAACCTCATCAACGACATTCAAGGCTATAAGATATCTATTAATTTAAATAGTATGCAGTGTTTTGGGGAAAAATAAGCCTGAATGTGACATCACTCCTGTGTTTCATCTCTTCACTTGTGTATTTCTGCCCCCACAAGAGGCATCTGACTCTCTTGGGCTCTTTCTACTCACTAGCAAGTGCGGCCCAAAGGAAAAGGGCTTGCGGAGAGAAACTGATGGCACTCAACCTGTGTCCACAGTGCACATCTTTCACGTGTTTTGCCCTAGAATAGTCTGGCTGTGTAGACTTAGAGCCTGTTAATGGCATTAAATGCTCTTCTAGAGCTCATCTTACTGCTTAGTTTAATGTATAAACAAGACAATTCATACCACTCAAGATAATGCTACAGTGCAAAGCAAGTGCATTAAATGAAGGGGACTTGCTTCAGACGCATGTGCCTGATGTGGGTTGAAGTGTAGCAGTAGAAACAAAGATGCTCAGAAGAAAATCAGCATGCAGAGAGAGAAGTGAGAAGAATCTAAGTAAAATAAGTGTGAAAATATATTTTTTTCACTGATTAAATATATTACTATTAGTTAAGGTACACAAATATATGTAAGTTCAATATTTAACCCTCTGATACCATTAAGTCCCTTACAGAATTGGATGTTGAACAAACACTGAAAATGCTTATGTAAAGACACTGCCTCTATAAGACGCACCTTCTCACTACATAATAGTCACTTTAAAATTAAGGTCTGTGTTAAACATTAAAGCTTGTCTTTTGCTGTCACCTGTGCTTCTTCTGCGTGCATCTCTGCCACTGCTTTTGATGCTTCTACTGTAGCTGTATAACCGGCCACAATACCAGAAACCTGGTTAAATCATTTTTCAAAAGTGGAGAGTAAAAATGCAGTATTTTTTTTAAACTTTTGTAAAATGAGTTTCACTGCAATTCTTTTGTATTTGTTTTTGTGCAGATACTCTTTACTATGATATTAGTGGAAGAAGCTCTTGCCTAAGACAGACAGACACTTTAAATGAAGACTACAGCATTCATGTGAACTTCTAACTCATTCATGGCAAGAGTTTGTCCTAAAAGAATACCTACTTAGAGGTTAGACTCATCCAGGCAGGCAACAGAAACCTTTCCCTGCACCTCCCTGTTCAACAAGAACAGACCAGATACGAAGAAAGAAAATCTTGCTCTGAATTATAAGAAAATCAGCTCTGAGCTGAGCATTAATTTGGAAATTATTGTCCCACAGAAATGGGACACAATGAATTGAATCTACTCTGATAATAAAATTACACTACCAGCTGTGGGTCCACCAGAAAGTCTTTTTGGTTGCAGAGAGCCTCCGTGAGAGCAGAAAGAGCTTTAGGATTGAGAAGCTCAGAGAAAGGAGCAAAACCACCAATAACTGCAACAGCACCTCTAAGCTTAGTGTCTTACTTGTTAGGGAGGTTTTTGCTTCAGCCCTTCATGTTAGTATTAGCCTTACAACAGTACTGTGGGTTTAAGTATTTCTCCTTTCTATACCCCTGCATAGACTCCCATTGACCTTTCTGTTCTGATCTGCAATTTAAATTACTTCTTTATTAAAACCACTATAAAAGTGAAATATGTGGTTTCACAGGTGAACTTCGTATTTGCTGATGTGATGGAAAACTTAGTTTGGAAATCATCAGCTAATTCCAACCTCACCTGAATTGTTAGAGATCTATATTTGTACTCCTTTTCCAGGCTTATAGCATCAGACACCTCTTGAATTGCTAAGCCATATGGTAACTCATAGTGACACTTCCGTAACTTTTTCTGTTAAAACTGTTTTACCTGCATGATCCTACTAAACATTCATTAGGTCCCAGATGAACAAAGTTTATATTCTTACAGAAAAAAGTTAGCTTATCTAGATTGTCTTAGGTGAACTGCAACTTTGACCCTGGCTCTTCTGTATCCCAAGTTCATTGACCGTGCTTTTTGGTTCAAAGAAAGTGAACTACCACCAGCTTCTCTTTTTGATTTATCTTTATGATGGTCACAGCACTTCAGGGTTTGCAGGTCTGATAGGCAGGAGCATCCCAATGGACTCTGGCAAGAAGCACACTCTGCCCTGATAATACATGGTCTGTGTGTGCCCAGTGGGGGAAACTTCCCCAGGCATCTATGGAATAACTTTATGGAGCAAACTCAAAATTATGGGACATTCTGGGTCTTCTACTGTTAACAGAAAAGTTTTAAGGACACACATTTTACAGTTAAGTCCTTAAAAAGATAATGAAGATCATTACCTTGCAAGCTTATCCTCAGCACCTTCTTATAGTTGGGATTTTTTTGGTAGAAACATTGCAAGGTTAAGATTTTGAAGGAGAACATGTACATATCTAGTGCTTACTAGAGACATAGCCCTCATATTTCCATGTCTCCCAAAAACCCCCAACTTTGGCATCGTAAAAGGTTTGGAGGATCCTGTTTGATACCCTAGTAGGTGCAGTTGCAGGCTGGTATTACCTGGTAATCAGAAGGGGAGATGCAGAGAGAGAGATGGTGTTTCCAGGGCACTGGGATGAGAAGATAATATTGCAGAAGCATTTTGGCTTAATATAATATTGCATTTCTCAAGCTCTGTCTGAAGGATGTTCTACAGTGAGACTCTGTAGGCCTTAAAGATAGCCCAGGAAATACAGCTCAGGAAAGCTGAGACAAACAGCGTAACTGCATTATGCGTGTGAATGACTGATGGGATAGAACAAGAAGGCTCTGAGGAAGATTTGGGTCAGGAGAAATGAAAACCTATGTTTTCTCTCCCTTGATCATGACTCCTCACAAGGATGCATCACAGAAACTTTATAGAAATTACAGCCAGGACTATAATTTGCACAGATGGTAGGAGCTCTGAATAGAAAGGCAGAGAAAAAGGAGTCAGTTTGAAGGAAAAAGAGAAAAAAAGGTGGCCTCAGTGTGACTCATCACCTGTCTCTGCTGCTCTGAAACTGGAAGGAAAATAACAGAGCTTCTAAAGAGTGTGTTGTATGAACAGATCTGAGGAAGTTAAAGAAAGAAAAGATTTCAAGACCTTTAAGGCCACCATGTGCAAATGGTTCAAATCTTCACTATGTCTGCTGGCAGACCTTCCCAGCTCAGGCCCCACTGAACTGAAGAACATGTACTAATTTACAAGTGTGGACACATTATTCCTGAAAAGGTTTCATTGACAAAGGTGAATAACAAAGAGGATATGAGTGGTTTGGAAAAGGTTGTTCAAGATGTAATGAAGAGCCTGTGAGGAGATGCTGTTATTCCAGCAAGTGAAAGGTTTGAAGAACGGCAGGTAAGAGAGGAGCCTGCATACATTGTGAAAGGAAAAGAGGAGGAAGAAAGGAGAGGGAAAGTCACTCCATCTTTCTTGTAAGACTTTTCCCAAGAAGAAATTGATGCAGTACAGTGTGGAGGGAATGTGTGCAGTACATTGTGTAGCTGCAGAGGAGTGTTGGTGTTGGTTTAGGTACAGGACTCAAGGGATGGGATGGAGCTGAGGAGGTAGAATAGCTGAAGGAGTGGAGCAATGAATTTATAAATATCAATAAAAATAAAAAGATATGGGGCTCAACCCAGCAGTTAACATTCATGTTATCACTGAAAACTCTGGTACTTATCCTCACTAGAAATGAAGATTTAAGCCATGTAACTGACTGCTACACACAGTTTTCTCAGGCTAGAAAAGTGCCTGGCTGTGGGAATAACTGCTCAGGAGGCAATTTCCTTCTTCTTGCTCAACAAACCATATTCCACCCAGTGAAAGGCAATTTAGTCACTTTCTAGTTTTCCTGAAATAACAAGTTTGTCCACACAAATCTGTGAATATATCTTTGATTTAGTCAGTATTTATTATCTCTTACATATGTGAAGTGGAGCCATATGTAGCGATAAGGCTTGGTGCAAACAAATAGTACTAAGCCTAACACTTCAGGAAAGGTGAGGCATTACATGCTATCATGCCAATAAGTGCACAGTTTTAAGGTTTATATTAAGATTCAGTTTGAGGAGATTTTGCAGAATAACCAATAGAACTGAATTTCACTTATTGAGAAATGAATTTATCACTTTATATAATCACTGTCCAATATATTACTGTTACTGTACGGAATAGAGAAGTCGTTATTTTGCCTTCAATGTTTCCTATCTTACGAAAATACTGTGAAGAGAAAAAAGTGCAAGGTACATTGTTAGGGCTTTTGCATTCATTTTCCTTGTTTGCAAATGCTATCACAAATCATCTCAAAGATTTGTCTCTGCAGCTCTCCTCCTCAGATTGGCTCTGACTTCCCCGTCTATTGCCCACAGAAATGCCCTCTGACTGCATTGTGAAATGTTGTGCAGTAAAAAGTATAACATTTTAATCTGTATTGCCATGGCAGTGGATTTGGAGCCTCTGATTCAGTAAGATAATGTGTACTGTGCAAACGTTCCAGCAACTCTCCAAAACCGGGGAAGGATTGTGCCACCTTCCTCCTGTATTTGGAAACAGCAGCTCTGAAATGCAAACCACCTTCAAATCCTGGCAGTGCAGTCTGGCCTGGGACTTTCGTGGCACAAATCCAGCCCAGACAACCCAGACCTTTTCTGCCAATTAACCTATTGTTGATCACAGAGCACAGAGTCCAACTCAGTACATGTCTGCAGCATCTTGGCTCATTTCTGCTGGGAGATCAATGCACAAGATCAAGTGCTACAGCAGCTTGCTCTCCTTCTACAGGCACACCAGTGCTTTCAAACCACGGAACCACAGATGGGGCAAATCTGAAACAGTGACATTTCTACCCCTGTGGAAAAAGGAGGCCAGGCTCCTAAGCAGGTGTTTGTGCATTTTCTGTATCATTCAAGTGTTTCCAGCATCAAAGAGAAATAAATGTTCCTGGATTCATCAGTGATCACAGCACTAGATGTTTAGGTTGCTAGATAAGCCCCAGAGGCTTAGGTTACACTGGGACACCATTCAGAATTCTTGCCTGACATCAGGGGAACTGGCTGTGCACCAAACCTTTTCCCTATCTGATTAAGACCCCAGAACCTGGGCTCTGCTCTCTCCATCACACTCAGGCTGGATATTACCAAAGGCTAAAGTCACTTGCTGTTCCCAGACCCTGCTCCTTGATGTTGAGGGGCAGTCTGAAGACATTGGTTCTACAACATCTTCTGCTTCTGCAGTGGATGGACCAGTGCATGATCTCTTTCAGGAGCAGAGAGGCTGCATCCCCTCTCTATTTTCATTTGTGTCTTTTTACAAGCAGTGTCTTTCAAGGTATTCAGTCCCATTTGGACATAACATACAAATCATGCAGGTCCCCCATAAAATAAATCACTCTCTGAGTATAAGGACTGAAGGAGACAGTTGCCTAGAAATTTGTACCCCCTAAATACTTAACCACTCTAGTCTCCTGCATTCTCCACTTTCTTCTCATTTGTTTGTCCCTTAGACGTAGGGCTGGGCAAGACACGTGTACCTTGGCAGATCCTGAGGTGAAGGTAGATCTCAGTTGCCTTCTGCCTCCTGAGTAAAGTTAGGGTGGCATTTCTTTTTCAAACATCTTATAAAAATGTAATGTCTTGAAATGCCAGTTCCCTGCCAAATGCAGCTGGGTTTAGAAATTGCTAATGAAGAGAAGGAGGAAAACACATGGAGCAGCAAGTACAAACCAACACATGTGGCAGCTGCAAGAACTTCACGTCTGTAAGAAACTAGATGGAAAATTAGTTGGTCTATGCTAAGGGTAGGTGTGTCTTCTCCACCATATAGCTCAGTTCCTGGAATGAGAGGAGCAAGGGAGGGAAAAGACATCTTCAAAACAGGGATAAGACATGCCCACATTAGAAACATGGGAGAAGTGCCACAGGGCTTTCAGTAGTGTGCTGCTTATTGGTCTGGATGGGCTGGGGACAAATGTGCCTGACTGACACAGATGAACAGTGGGAAAGACATGGGGGAGTAAGTCTGTACAAGCCCTCTTCTTGCTGAGCCACACTTCTGAGTGACCATGGGAGCCAAACAGGGGCAGAAGGTCTGATTTCTAGGCCTGGCTCTTCCCCTCCCCCACCCCTTCATACCTTCTTCTCCTTTGACTTGCTAGGTCATTTAAGCTGGAATTTCTGCAGTACCTAAGACAGAGATACCCTCATCTTATCTAACACCTCTAGATGACACTGTAATACAGATAAAAACCAGAAATTAAATATCATCAAAACATGTCCCCTTTATATTTATTAATAATTAATATCAGATTTTCTTTTTATTATTTTAGTGGCTTTGTGAAAATAGAAATAATTATTTCTGATTATTATTTATTTAAGTGATGACAACATGATTAATAATACTTCAGGATGGGAAGGATTCACACTGAACAACCTAGAATGGGGAGATAATACCTCTGTTGGTGGCAAAGCACATAATACACAGGCATTGGAAAAATGATAACACACCTGTAGAGGAAGAATGATTAAAGACAAAGATGGATATGGTGACACACAGATAAAGGAGATCAATATTTAGGATATAAAACAACTTAAGAACTTGGGCCCATGAATTTGTTCTAACGTGTGCAGTCCTTGCTGAAGTGAGGCTGATATACCTGTTATCTACGTGCCCATCAAGGTGAGTTCAGGATCTTTCTGTGGAAGATGTACCTAACCACGCAAGGAAAAATTCTTCCCTAGTAGACTCCCACTGTCATACATAGCTTTACCAAAGTTAAATTCAAACAGTGATTTCTGTATTTAAAGAGTTACTGAATTACTGAATACTTTCAGCAAAGCGTAGGCCTGTTGTCTCCATGTATTTTTCCCATTATAGCAAGCACCTTCCAATGGTTGGCTTTCTGGTCACAGCAGCTGATGCTAAAAGCCCAGTATCTATGCTGGGTCTTACAGTTTGGAGTTACTCTGCTTCCTGCATCACATCACCAGCTTGTAATAAGAACACAAAACTGTAGAGCTGGTCATAATGTTTCCTCATGAAAAGTTGTCACATTTTTTGACGCCCAAAACTGAGTCGCCTAGGATTTTGTTTATGAAAAAATTCACTGTGATGCCTTGTAGTCCTGGTACTCTGACTGCATTTCTGATAGCACCTAATACCTTACATTCTTTTCAGGAGAGTACCTGGTGGAGGCAAGTTCAGCTGCAAGCCTGGCTCATACAGAAGAGCAGAATCATAAAAGGGTGGGATGTGCATCTAGATTCTCCCCAAACCCTTTTTTTTTCACTTGTGAGATTTGCAAATTTTGACTAATTTGCCTCTTTGTTTGCCAAAAAGGTAAAACACTTTACAAGTCCAGTTTTACGTGCAACTTAAAGCAACACTTTAAATGAGACTTTTTCGATATTTTCTATCATACTGTTGTCATGCAGCCTGGGATCCTTGGGGGTGCCTCTAAATAACTCCCTTGTTGAAGCACAGTCACCTCTCTTGCAGCATTTCTATTTTTCTTCGCTTGTCCCTTTACCAGCGACTGCCAAATGGGTCTGCCACCATCCTGGGGCTGAGCTGATGTTAAACAAAATGCTTGGTTACTGTCTAGTGAGTTTTTGGTTTGGAAGATGCTCAGCTGTTAGAAAAAAAATGCCCATAAAGATCCTAAGAGAGAGAAAATTTCTACACAGACATGAATTCTTTCTCTGTTTCTTTTCATTTAATTACATGAGAGAAGCTATTGAGTTCATATTGTGTTTGCTTTTTTGGTTATGAATGCATGGATTAGAATTACAGTTTACAACTGTGGTCATGCAAAAGAATATTTCCCTGCCTTCTCTTTGTATTTCTTTTGCAAAAGATATCTGTATGTTTCTTCCAGAGATTTTTCACGGTAATTAGACCTAATTCTTTAATTGCCTCCCCCTCCATCCCTAAAAATGCTGCTGCTTCCTAGTGATTCTGAATATAACATATGTTGCCGGATATAAACAGGGGGGCCTATTAACATGGTAATAAATTTGCACGCTCTATAAATTCTTGCATCATTCATAATCTAAAATAAAAGACGAGAAAAAAACTGCTTTGATTTGTTGTCTTTGGACTGACCTTCAACATGCAGATTTACATGGCAGAAACCACTGTTTTGAAGCTCTCAATTTCCCTAGGCTGGGGGGAAAAATAAAGCCTTTTTATAAATTTTTTTAATGGAGTACAGTTGGTCCATCAAGTTTCAGTTTCATTTTGAAATGTGCCCTGGGAGAATGTGCCATAAATGCCAACATATTCAGCATCATGAACTCAAGATGATATCAGCTTGTAATGGTGTTCTGTTGCCAGTGACTCCTACCAGTTCTATTTTTTAAAAAACGGTTTAGAATTGTGTTTATCACCCCTTACCTTAGAGAAGCAGAATACAAGCTAGTATCTTCCTTCCTTTTCTTTGATGCTGCCTTTATTGAAAATTCTCAGTCAGGAATTCTGCTGGTGCATTTTCTGTCGACCTCAGACAGCAGTAACATGATTTCCGAGCTGACTAAAGAAAATACAATGTTGCAAAGGACATGTATTGTGATTGACAAGCAATAGGTGCATCTGACTTCAGACTTCTAGATTCTTAAAGATATTGCCGAATAAACCTTGCAGTTACCATCTTGCAATGCACATAATTCATCCCCCCCCAGAAACACATTCAATTTTAAAAGGAGTTTTGTGTAAAATGACAGCACAAATAAAATGATGACAATATGTATTATGGGACAGACTCATAGGCAATGTAAATCAGTACAAATCAGCTGAAAACATTTTTTTAGTTATATTAGGCAATTTGTTAGAATATGTGATAAAATGTGTCTAAATACTGTAGGTAGGATATGAACATGATAGCTATTTGACAAAGCAGCCCTTGAGAGAAAGTGCATTTTTCACAACATCAGAAGTTAGTTCCCTTGATGAAGGTAACAGATAGGTTTGCTCTGTGTAATTCAGTACATAATTATGTTCCAAATGAAAACCCTACCTAATTTCTTTCTGTTGCTATACATCATTATCTTAAATATTTTTGTAACCATTTCATTACCATTTCCATCCTATTGCTCATTCCTTTATCTCAATTATTTTGTCTGACATCATCAAACGGAATATTTATCTTGTGCTCTCTATAGCATTTAATAACTACCTTGGTGTCAGAAACCACATCTGTAATAAATACACCTGACATGATGTATTATTAAGTGTTGAAAAGGTGCCCTGGTGTCTGCAGCTTGTGTGAAGTAGAGGAGCCCACGTTGTTCTGAAGAAGCACCACCAAGAACCAGCTATGAGTTTACTTGCTGACATTTAAAAATAACGGAGTTGTTTACTCAGTGTCTTTTTTTTTATTTTTTTTTATTTATTTTTTCTCTGAGCAAATAAGCATACAAGATCCTGTTAAGGTTTTGCTTCTAGCATGGCTTTCTGGGACTTTTTTCCCCTTTCTCCCCCCCTATCCCCTCCCACTTTTTTTTTCTCCCCAAAGTAAAAGTTTATTATTTTTATTGATTGGCCAATTAAAAAAACTGGTGGCTCCTTACCTGTTAGAATGGAAAGATTTGAATACAGAGCCTCAGCAGCAAGCCCTGGCTGAGTCATGAGGAGACATGAAAGGGTACAGTGGCTGTTAAGTCTCCTGGCACATGAAGGAGTGTAAACCATTGATCACAATACGAAATGCTCAAAACTGAAAAGGAATCCAATTTATTCTAAATAAAACTACTCTGTTCTCCAGTGACAGATTCCAGAGTCAGACACCAGAGAGGAACTGACAGCAGATGTTTTAGAGCCAAGACATAGAGAGGCTGAGTAATAGTATAGAAAAGAAATTGCTTTGAACTTCACCCCTGCTTTAAATACTTCAAATCAATAGGGTCACAGAGCTCTTTAATAGAGTGATGAGGTCTTGCCCCAGCAGATCTTCACAGTGACAAGTTGATGTGCTTCCTAGCAGCAGGGTCATAAAAATTTCAGGCTTCCCTCTGAAAGGGGGCTTTGTATTAGCAAGGTCCATTTGGAGTAACTCCCTTGTATGGCCGCTCTCAAAAGCTGAGCCCTAATAGTCTACATCTAAATGGGACTGACCTCATGAATTACCTCAAGAAACTTAATCTATAAACTGGCTTCTTCTTATGCAGACTGATGAATTCTTGTTTATTCCTAAATGGCTGTCACAAAACCTATTCATCAAACTCTTAACGGGGAAGAGAGTCTCACATAATCCTGCTTCAAGTGCGGCACCATTAAATAATCATTAGACTTCATTGCTGGTCTTGAGACCCACTCCAAATCCACAAAGCAAGCTTTTTACCATTCATCAGAACTGCATTTAGATGAGATTTTGACCTGATAAAAAAGGGTGTTTTTTGTCACTATCAGTTTCATGGCTATGCTCTTTCTCCTTTCAGAGGCTGTGGTGGGGTTTATTTTTTTTCCCTTTCCTTAACAAAAGTAAAAGAAAATAAAGGCAGATGGCCAACTCTTTCCAATATCCGTTTGCTTTATTTGAGCAGTTTAATGTAGTGAAACAGAGTGAAATGTTGCTACTTGCTAAATGGTAAACAACGCCATTACCCAGAATTCAGTAGCAGACTGATACAAAACAGGGTGCTGGTGATTAATTAAACTGTTGTTGTAATTGTAATGCATGATACATAATAGATAGAGTGCTGTGTATTTTAAAAGCTTCAAATTAGCAAAGAATAACTTCCTTACATAGCACATCTCCATTCTGTGCTGTTAATGCACAAATAATCAAACATAAAAGGTCATTACTGCTAAGTAATAAAAAGAATATCTCTTGATTTTCCTTACCCTGTAACCATGTGCTGGAGAAGTCGAATGTTGTGGGGCAGCACACGACACATCCCTGAACAAAAAATATGGGTTGTTTTCTCCCGTCCCTCTTGGGTATAGAGGCATCATATTCATTATTAATCAATAACAGTTAGAATGATCAGCCTGAGCGGCACAATTTCAGGATCTGCTTCTGAGCTGTTATAATTTCAGTTATAATCATCTCCCTCTAAAAATGCAAAGTTCATGTTCTGCAAATAACTACAATGACCGCTTTTATTAATGTGGTAAATTCAAGTGTGGTTTCCACAGAGAGGCATGTTGAGGTTGCCTTCCCTATTCTCTGGGATACTGAGCCATGCACCTTACTTCAAGAGTGATAATGTCCGTTGTTGTGACAGGACAATGCCTGTCTTTAAGTTCAAACATGTCCTGAATGCCTAGATAAACTTGGCCTAAAGCCCTGTCATGTATCAGGTTTGAGCTGATAATAAAACAAGCTTAGCCTGCTAATTTTTCTTTACTCTGTTTACTCAGTATCTGTCAACCAGGGCAGGATGCTCTGACTTTGAAGGTTTTCTCACTCACCACCAAAGACTTGAGACCTAATCTCTCAGAGGGTGCATCTGTGCTGGTGATTCTGAGCTGGGCTGCTGCAGCCTTTCTTCCATGTACCACATCTACGGTACCAGTCTTCCCTATGCAGCATGAACCCCAATGCAAATCGTCGAGACAAGACTGGCAAATGCAAAATTTGCTTTTCTTTTCAATCTCTGAGTGCTCCTCTGCCTGAGTAGCCCTGGGTCACCTGTGGGCTTGCGCAGCTTGCTCTGGACTACACTGCACCTGCCACTGGGAATCACCCAAGGGCACAATTGTCCAACATTGCTGATCCAGTTGTTGACAGGTCGACTGCGAAGGGCGATTAATCAAAATTAATACTTTGCCATTTCATTTTAATTATAGATATAATAATTATTTTAAAATATCTTTAAAATAGAAAATGCTGAATCCAAATAGGGCCTCTTATGGTGTTTTCAGTCTTCTGCATTCATTTTTAACACTCAGATACATAACTGGCAAGTGTTCTCTGATCAAGATTTTCTCCTCTATCTAACACTTATCTTCAGGTATCCGATCCACAGACCTACGTGGGTGCATAGTTCCTGCTCAGTTCTCAGTTAGTGACTAGGAGGAAGAAGATAGTTGAGGGGAGATTGTGAAGGATAGAGGAGAGAAATTAAGTACAACTGCTGCCCGTGTTTACAGAATAAGGTTCACAGGATTATGCCTTGGAGAAATTTAATAAGATTCTGTGGGTACGTACGTGATGTACTCTACTGTCTTGTGTGCATAAGAGATACATCCAGGTCTTGACATTCATATTTATTCATAAAGGATTCAGAAATGGCATGATTTTAAATATAGCCTAGAATCCAAGGATAGTAATAAGGATGGAGGATGATAGCAGAGCCTGATGCCTTAATTAATGCAAAGGCTAACCCTGATTTTTGAGAAACGGCAAGTTCTTCTGCCTACACCCATGCTGATGCCACCCTCTGCTGTGCAGAGAGGTGCAAATCCTTGGCCAGAATGCCAAGAAACAGTGCAGCCTTAGTGTGGCTGTACGCTGCTGTTAGAGGGTAGAATGAACATCCATCTGCTACCTTTTTATATCCTCCCTGCCGTTTCCATGATCCAAGGATGTGTTGTTTATCCATGCTGCTTAGTCTCCTTCTCCTTCAACTCTTTCTTTGATTCCCTCTGTGAGGGATGTGGGAATGCCTGTAATAACTTTTATGAATATTATATGTTCCATCTGCTGTTGCATTGTTTACAATATTACAAGGGGTTAATTCCAGTGAGGCCTCACAGCTCCTGGGAAAATAAACAAGAAGCTGGGATAGTAGACGTGGTGATCAATTTGCTGAATAGGCAAGACAGACAATGCCTTCATGTTTTACCTCCCTTGACTCAGAAGCTTTGCTTTGGATCTGGAGTACTGAGGAGGATAACCTGGTGAAAAACAAGCTGTGGAACAGGAGAAAGAAAAAAAATCCTGTGAGTAGGAAAGCAGAAACAAGACAGATTTCAGTTTGAGGACTCAGGGATGACAGTTACTGTCCGCCTCTGTCTCCTTCTGCACAAGGAGCCACATGAAATGCAGCCCACCATTATTTGTAGGTCTCTAACTTTCAGTAAAAATCAAAACACCTCATCATCATCCCATACTTCTGCTCTCTCCTTTGGTTACTCAGCACCTCCTGTTTCTCTTCCTAACGTACTGAGGTTTTTATGTTTCCAGCACTTTCTACATTGTCATCTGTTTTCATACCGCCCCTTTAAAACCAACACCTTCCAGAAATAATACTTGAATATTTGTCCAGTTTCTTGCTTTATCGCCCTCCTTCTGTATGAGTCTTGTATCTTAGTTTAGGCTACACAGCAGTTCATGGAGGAATTGCATTAGCCCTGAATTTAGTTTGTCATAAGCTTAGGTGAGTCAGGGTTTCCTCAGCATTTTACTTTCTCAGCTATGGTTTTAATTGATTTTTAATTTTCAGTTTAGCTTTTACAGGCTTCTTACGTGGATACATGGATATAACCATGCCTATAGACTGCAAGTTTGCTGCTTGTTTTACAGTGTAAGACCATCTTTAAAGGTCTGGTTTTGCTGAACAAGTGCTATTTCTTGGTGCCTAAAGAAACTATTGGCAGTCTCTTTCAAACCCACTTTATGTACCACATCTTAAAGATGTGCAGAGTGTGTCTTGAGACACCTACGAAACTACATCATGCTTGCTGTGATTAAGTGACTTAGGGAGTGGATAATAAGAGACATTATTTTACCACGGATTTGCTCAGGCATTTGTGACAGATGCAGGAACACAGTTTGACTCAGAGTATGGAAATCAAAATGATGCTGACCCCACAAGGCATTATCTGTGCAGGAATGCACAGACTCTGGTTTGTAGGGGGACACGAGAGTAAAGATGTGTTTCCTGGTCCATGAAAAGTGTTTCTGAAGGTACCTGATTAAACTAATAATTACTGTACAGGAAAACCATAGAAAATGAACACTGAACTTCAGTTTTAACTCTAAAAAAAGTTACTGAGAACTTCTTATGCTTTCTTTTGATGTCTATTAATGTACTTTCATTCATGTACCTTTGTTAAGGTACTTTCAAGGCCATATAGGCCTCTCCTGTACAATAGCCTCTTAACTCTTGATGGATTCCTCACTTATCTATATAGTGGTATCTCCAGTTGCTCTAACTCCATCTTCTCTGCCTCTCTCTGTTCTACTCTTTTGATTAAGAATTGTATTGTCCTTTAATTTTTCTCCATTTAGTAGGCTATTCCCAGTGACATTAGTGCTTGCTTTTCCTGATTTCTTTGATTTTTTTTTCCCCTTCATAACTGGACTAACTATGGTCATGTTTGAATGAAAGATATTACTACCCATCCCAGGAATAATCTTGAATTCTACATCCAGAATGATAGATTTGTCTTGGGGATTCTCAGCATCACTTATCCAAGCTAACATCCTTCTTGCAACTGGATGTCAGTTCCACTCTGTGTGAAGATGTGGTGTATTTTTAATGGACAACTCAATCAAAATCGCCTCTAAGGGATGGGCAGGAAAAAGTGTCTAAAGGTAAGTATTTATGTTAAATATAAGGATTTGTGGAGAATTTGGCAAAATACCTATTAAAACATTGGATATGAGGCATTTTGTTATGTGAGTAAAGTTTGCACATGTTTATGAAGATTTTCTCTAACGCCACATATTACTTACCGGATAGCAATTGTAAGAAAAGATAGACAACAGCTGGACTTTTGTTCTATAACATTGAGACAAGAAAAAGGAGTTTTATTCAACTTGCTTAGCACCTGACAGTCATGTACAGATCAGCGTCACTCATGTAAGTGTCAGTTCATATAAGCCCATGAAAAAAGTTTATTAAAGCGTGCAAGTAATAATTAAGCGGAAAATTGCATATTCAATCCCTAGCCAACGTGAAACAACTAAATGCCCAGATGATACCAGGCTTACTTGAAGTGTCATGAGAAACAGCTGCTTGATCATGCTGATTTCATACTGAGAATTCCTGAGATTCTTGCAGTACTAGAGATTTTGAAATGGTATGTAGCATGATAAGCTGGGATAAATGTAATTTCTTTATTTCTATCATACCTGGTACCTTGCTGTCTGTATAACTTCAAGCAAAGGCATGTGTCCTGAAAAACTGGTACCCTGAGAAATATGAAGGAGGATGGGTGATCATCAGTTTCTCTGTGGAGAACCTGGTGGATAATTTTGGAGATCTTTTCTCCCTCACTGTTACCACAAGGGCTTTTAAAGGTCTTTTGCCCTGATTTTGCTCAGCTGTCATGCTGCTTTACAGATGAGTCACAAATGATGTCACAGGAGGAAGGAAATTAAAATTCCTGGCTTGAACATCTTATGCTCATGGCAAAGCGTGACCATCTAAGAAACAACAAAGCTGTGAAATCTTAGTTTAAGGACATGTGGGGAAAATTGGGATGTGTGTGGGGAAATGACCTATTAGCACACTGGCAAATTCAAATACTGTACAAAAGTTTTTTTGAAAAAAGTAGATTAGATCCTAAGATCTGACACCAACACAAGTGAAATTGAGTTTTTCCTGCTGCAAATACACTGCTTCACCTTTTGAATGGCTTCGTCATTTGCATTTGGACACCATACATACCTCTTCAGGGACATGGCAGCAACATATTGATGTCAAGTCTGGATTTTGACTCTCCCTGGATGGTTTCATCTCTCAGATTTTGTGTTGGTGAGGGGAGTTACTACTGTCCCTAGAAGGGGGGAGACAAGTGGACTCACAGAGGGTCTGGTGAGGCCTCCGCTCACACTGCTGAATGTTGATAGTCACAGTCTAAATAGCTGCTGCCAATAGATCTCTTTTCTGGGACAGAGGATAGAGATTATTGTGGAGTTACACGTCTGGACAGGAATCAAAAACTGCATCTATACTGTCAGTCAGGGAGCTCTGCATAACATCGAGTGAAAGCATGGGTAAAACATGTCCAACATGTTTTTTTTTAACTGGAAATGTCAGACTTAGATGACCTAAAAGTATTTCTGACAAGCCAGTGGTTCTTTGTAGTACTAGCTGGAACTTGCTTTGAAGTGGCTTTGTTGCTTTTTTATACTGCAAAAGCTCAAAGGTCAGTAGATTTATCCATTCGAGGGTCTCTGTGGAGAGGGCAGCTCAAAGCTTGGCTGTGTTTCACTCATTCAAACGAACACAGGGAGGCTGCAGAGGTCAGTTAGGAGATAGGATTACAGCGTCTGCAGAGTGGAGAAGGTGTGCCTCTCAATGTCCCTATTATGGCTAATTCCATGTGAACAAACAGCCCAATTCATAAACAACAAAACGGTGAGATAACCAGGTCTATGCAGAATCTCTAGACATTTATCTGCATTAATAATCACTAGTATAAGATTATTATCTATCATCAGATTTTCAAGACCTGAGGGTCTGCAGTCATCTAGTATCTGAGAAACAGGATGCCTGAGAAAGTATTTGTGTTGAAAATTGTATTTTTGTCTCTGTGCTTTTTCATGTGTGCATAACCTTTTGTTTCAGGCACACATCCTCTTCTGCCATGTTACCCTGAGACCAGATCAACAGCAATGCATTCTACCTGCCGCTATTCCTGGAGGGAATTTAAAAGCGCGAACTATCCCACTTTTCGAAGGCAGGGAACATTTAACACCAATGTGCCACAAACCGCAGCAATTCCCAGTGGTCTCTTGGGTAGGATTCAAGGTGATGGCATTGACCTTTATAAACCGAAATGGTCTGGCCCGGCTTATTAGCGCCTTCTCTCCATGCAGTACTCCACAGCTGTAATTGAGAAAGGTTCAGACTGAAAGTGTTTTGGGATATTGCTTTGATTGTATAAAAGCTAGAGCTTTTTTTCTGCAAATTTTTCCGAGTATATCAGGTTTTGAGGGAGATTATGAAAAGGACTGTAACAAGAGGTTGATAGATTGTTCATCAGTATGGAATAGCGCATTGTGAGAACATATTTCTTCATGACTTTGTCTCTTGCTGGCAAGAAATTTCATTTCATTTGACTTTGATTGTTTTCAGATCATTGGTGCACTGATTCAGTGATTAATTCAGGAGAGCATCATTTTATTTGCAGTACTGGAAGATCAACTATGTAAGCACTATCCTGCTATTCAAAAGCCCAGACTTTCAGGGCAGCCAGCCTCCAAACTTCTGCTTAGTTCCTAACACAGGACCTATTTCCCAGATTTTGTGGTGGTGTTAGTTTTCCTGGGACAATGGGTAGTGAAGGTAAACTCAGCTGCTGAGATAGACTGATGTTCCCCACAAATTCTGATTATAAAAGAACCTTGTGACCTCTGTGCCTCAGTAGGGAGAGGATGCATAAATACAGGAAAAAAGGGAGAAAAAAAGACCATTGTATGACTATTGTAGAGGCAAGTAATTCAATTGCTTGAAAACAGGCACTTAAAAAATAAAATTAAATTTTCCGTTTCATTGGATTTAACACCCTTCACATGAGGACTCTGTGAGTTCGAGAGTGGCAAAATAAGGCAGTGGGGAAGCTTAGAAAGTATTCATCTGAGGACTGGAAACCTGGTTAAGAAGTTTTACTTTGTATGAACAGAGTGCATCAGAGTCTGTGGCATGTCCAGTGTGTTTGTGATAGTGTTTTGTAAAGCAGAGTACTATGAATTAGAAAAGAGAGGGAAAAGGGAAAAGTACTACCTGAACAAAACTGCTAATCCCACAGGATTCTTGTTTTACTGTTGGATATGGATGGTCTTTGGCCCACATAGTAAGAGGCAACATGCTTAGACAAAAGAAAAATTGCATAGCGTTTTCAAGTTCACGCTTTTCTGAGTAGCAATGGCTCCTAAAGGAATGACAGAAATGTTTTATCCTTCCTCCCTTCTCTGTTTATAGCTCTGACCTGGACTTCTTCAGCACTTCAAACAAAGACAGAAACTCTGCATTTGCTCTGCCTGGGTTTTGTTATTCCAGGTTCCTTGTGTGACAGCAGATCCTTCTCAGGTTGCTCTTATCTGTGTTGGCTTGTGGAGACATTAAACCTCAGAGCCCTAAGATCCCACACACCATCAGAGCAACTACCATAGCACACGTTGGCCTCCCAAGATATAAACAAATCCTCCAGTATCAAAGGCAATAAAACACAGAAAACTTTAATCTTTTGATAGTTTTATAGTGAATAGCTTCTCTATGAAGTGACCTAGATGGTGTTTCTCTGATAGGCACGAGATTGAGAAAGCAGGAAAATACGACAATCCCTAAACTTGTTTTTAGTATCATTCTAACAGTCTACATAATTTCTAAAGCAACTTCTCTTGTGTATTAAAATAGACATACCTGTAAGTATGTCCTAATATACTAAGCACAGAACTGTTTTACAGCATCAATGGGTATACAAAGAGTGAAGAATCTAAGTCAGGGGTTAAAGGAAAATACATGCTATGGAGATGATATATTTCTGTCTTTTCTGAGCATGCAAGGCCCCTTGTAAAGGTCTATCTCCTCGGCTATGATTCTCCTCCTCACCTGTCATCACTGTTCAGGTAGAGGCCTGGATTCAATCTGTCATTAAGCACCTAACATGCAGATCATACTTCTCTGTAGTTCCTCTGTAGGCAAAGAATGAGCTCTGAGATAATTTCAGCCCACTAAGGCATTGAATCACCCTTGCGAACTGCCTGGCCCTCTTAAGACAAGAGAGGAAGTTTAGGAAGACTATACACATATACCCAGCCTGTTGGAAGCATTTTTACCTCCTGCGCATTCAGGGACTGCATCTCCACCAGATGCCAGCCTTTCTTAACCCTCCTTTCCATCCTCCATCCTTCATTTGTGCAATTGCCAAGAAATGTAGCCCATGAGATGCAAAAAGCATGTGGAAATCATGCTGGAAAAAGAGTATGTGCAGAATGCTGTGTAGACAATGGAGTGGAGAACGTGCAAAGGGCATAGACACGGGATGTGCTTTCCCACAGGGGAATATGTGATACTCACTCACATACAGATGAGTTGTCTTTGCCATTCTGGCCCTGCTGTGCTGGCTACTGGAAAGGAAAGATGCAAAACCAGAATTGCCAGTAGCTGTTTTGCTCTTTGAAGAAGAGACACAAAGGTTGTGCTGACCTTTAACAGAAGCTGATGTTCCCAGCAGGACAAAACTTTAGTCTTAAATTGCTCTGAACTACTCATTTCAGTAATTTGGCCCAGCAAAGCAGGCAACCACTAGCCAGTGGGTTGGAGACTACTCTTACCCTGAGCTCTGGCGGTCCTGAGGCACTGCCCCAGCAGAGCTCCCTCTGCCTGCACAGTTGGGGTGTCAAGGATGCTGCCTGGTTACACTGATTGGTGAGTTCTCAGACTTCTTGGGCTGTATCACCACGTCTACCTCCTCTGCTGTAGTAGTACTGCTACAGAGAGGAATCCCAAATAAGTATATGGTGCCTATAGTTTTAGGTAAAATCACCCACCCTGGTACAGCCCTTGCTCTAGCACTTTAAAACAAGGAGGAAAATCCACCCAACAAGTGCATTATCTGCTTGGGATAGGGAAGCAACAGTTCTTATGACCAATGGGTTTCCTGACACATGACGTGCAAGTGGACTCATACTTCCCTCTATAGGCATGGACACAGAAGGGTCTTATATACAAAGGAGATTATCTCACTTCCCCCTTTGCTAAAACATTTTTGTTCAGGTTTGTTTCAGTTCCCTGGTTACCTGAAACTTTGTCTGCTGAAATGCCACCAATTGCTGCAGCTAGTACATAATTGTCAGCCCATTTTTAGAGGAGTAAGGAGGTTCCCTGCTGGTTCAGGGCTGGAGAGATGCTCTTATTCATTGCTCCACTGGCAAGGTGGCAGCCCTTCATGCTGTGATGAGTGGCCCAACATGCAATCCCACTATCCTTGGGCTCAGCTCCCAGCATCAGGGGCCACGCAGAAGGTCCCACTAGGCAGCACATCCCCAACACCACAGGAGACTGCTTTGCCCCTGCTGTGTCCTCACAGTGTACTGGTTACTGAGACTTTCCTTTACAGTTTGCTTCTTGTGAGGGTCTCCGTCTTGCAGGAAATTTTAGGGTAATGGGTTGATGCTTTTTAAGAGTAACTCTGGGATTGAAATGTGAGTGCCCCATCGCCCTTCCTTCCTCCTTCTCTGCTCTGAAAGTTACCCATGAAATAGATTTCTGTAGATACTGGGTAAAGCCCTGATCTCTTTTCACTGAGGGAGCTGCATTAGGATCAGAGTCAGGCCCACAATTTTTTTTTAGAAGAAAGAAATATATATTTCTCCTTCCTCATGAAACTTCCTTGAGGAGATTTTGTTATGTTACAATCCAAGTCCTGCTATTTGGCACAGCGAGTAATTACTGTACAGCTACTGATTTTCTGACTCACTCCTTTGCAGATCAGTTCTGCTTCTTCGGATTCATTACAAGCCTCAAGGAGCAGAGCAGAAAAACAGCATGTCCCACCTTCACATGTCAGATAGTAAAGCTTAGTCATGCAGCTTAAAATAAAGTAAGCAAGGGGCAGATGGCAAAAAGGACAAAATGTGGCTTATTTAATCTGCCTGTGTTTGCAAGGAAGTAATTGTCTTTTAGGCTCCAGAAAACAGAGTGCTACCAGAAGACAAACAATGAAGTCTCCCTTTCCAGAGCACATATGACACTATTTGTATAGCTTCAACAGGAGCCTGCAGTTAATTCAGGGCTTTCCATAAAATTTACATTCACCATATGTAGAGGATGAAACACCTTCCTTGAATTTGGAAGCTGAATTGACCTGCTTCCGCTCCCTTATGTGATCAGTTCAGCAAGAGAAACTGTAATCCTCTTTTGAGCCCATACAGTAAAAATGTCTTTAATAAAATAGACCTTCCAACATAAAACTATTACGTGAGGAAACAAGGCACTAAGTGGTACAATAACTTGAAACACATAATACTGTCAGAAACAATGACTGTAGGCTTGACAGTTTCCATCAAACCGGTACCAATTTAAAGCTTTTAGTAAGTGCAATCATTAATGTATGCAGAGCTGTTAAGTAGTGAGTCAGAGTAACTTAGCTACGTTTTGTTTTGCACTGACAAACCATGAAAGAACAGCTCAAATACTGGAAGCACAGTTGCTCATTAGGTATTTAGTTTTGCAAGGATCTTTGGAGTTTTATTCAGTTATTTTCAATGAATGTGTACAGTGCAGTTCTGCACGAGCTGAAAGGATCCCTTTCTTGCTTCAGATAAAGAGGACACATTTTCAACCTACTATGTTACTGCTGAGACAACCAGCCCTAAGGAGAGGGAGACTGAGTAAATTAGTGTGCCTGAAAAACTCATACTTTCCAACTGCTCTGAAAAGTTTTAGCTTTTATATGTTTTTGAGTAGGGAGCACCTCCGGAAGGTTCCAAAGCCATCAGTTTGTTATGTGTAACACCCTTGGGAGAGCCAGAGTGGACCTGGCTAACTCTAGAGAGTGTTGTGTGCACCTAGTTGACAAATGACAGCTGGGAGGCACACACAACTGGAGGAAGCAGAACACAAAATTTTCCAAATTTGAGGTCCAGTAATTTCTAGGGGTCTTTATAAAACAGAGAAGAGGTGCAAGGAAGACAGGTGAAAACATTAGGGGGAGGAAGCACCAGCCTTTTTGAGAAGATACTAGAGCTGAAACTCTAGGAGAGGAAAAGGTTGGTGATAGGGGAAGGTGTTTCACAAATATAAAATCATGGGGATGGCAGGTAACATTAATGCAGCTCTTTCATCCACCAGTTGTGCAGGTACTCAGTATTACTAGTAGGAGACTGCTTTAAGACAGACAGAGGGAAATCCTGGAGAAGCCTGTGGAGACAGATGGTTTCAGCTGACTCAGAGATGAGATGGACAAATTCGCAGACCAACAGCAGAGTAATACAGTGACTAAATGAATGTACCCTCTGGCATGTCTAATCCAGGGACTACAGTGAATGGATTAGAGGGATGGGCCAGGTGTTTCCCACTGCTGAAGTTGGGGTAGAACAGTTGGCCAAATAGCCCACTGCTTGGGGCCAACTTGGCATTCTTGTTTCCTATACTTGTTTCCTGGAGCCTAGAAGTAGACAGGGCTGGGTGTTCCCCAGTGGTAGGCATAAATACTGACATTTGTATATGCAGAATTTTAAGCCTGGATCTCACTTAGTTGCTATCTAAAACCTTTGCTGGCTTCTGATTTTGACACTGAAGTTCATACAGTGTTTAAAGATCCACTTCTGGGCTTGTCTAGAGGCACAAAAGCCTTGAAAATGAAGAAGAGCTTAGCACCACCTTCATCATTACACTCAGGAAGCAGGTTTTTTTGACCTTTTTCATCTAGTAGAGAAGCTTTGTTTCCTTGACTTACATATCTTCTTAAAGAAAGACAGACATAAAAGAAAGAGCAGATATGCTTACCTGTAGTATAACTTCAGAGCTGATAGTCCTGAGAAGATGGAGTTGCCTTCATTTCAGTCACCATGTTGAGGATGAGCATCTGAACAGAGACATAAAGCACACTCCCTTCCTCTTCACATTTGAAAGATCCTTTTACTTCTGCATTAACAAGACAGAAGTTTTAGGAGTTGGTTGGAAGCCAGGGTGATGAGGTAGTGTAAGAGATGTGTAGCTGCTCCGTCTGTGCCCTGTCCTAGGAATCGGGCATCTTCTCTGCAGTGCATTTGCTCTGTGTCCCTCTTACTAGGGACGTGATTGGTTTTTGTCACCATCCCCTCTTAGTTTGGTCTTCCCGTTGCTCCTGAATGCTGCATTTCCTGGACTAATTTTCCTACGATCTCTCTATCTCCCTCTCTGATGTACTGGGCTTATTTCTAACAATACTTTTAAAGGCATTCATAACATCAACAAAAATGTTCTAGTGACATGTGCAAACCTGCCTGTTCATTTTAGGTCAAACACATTTACTGCAGGTTGTCTGAATTTTCCCTGCACCTAGAAATCTTCCTGGAAATCTAGACAAATCAGAAACTACTACTTTAGTGTGTGGCTATAGCAATGAAGTAAATGCAAAGGAGCATGCTAAGAGAAGGAAAGTGCTGTTATTGTTTCCAAACAACCAGCAAACTAAAACCAGAATAAATCTGGGACTAGGTCAGACACTCAGGTCAGTTCTGATTTTGTAAAAAAACCCAAACGACACTTTTTCCTTGAAAGGAACATAGCAGAAGTGCAAATGTGGCATGTCATGTCCTGCTGGAGCTCTCTGTACCATACATTGCATGCATTTTATTTCAGAGATGCTCTATGGCTTTTCCAGGATTGAAAATATTAGTAAAAGAATGGTTAAAAAAGCAGAAACAAAACCAGGGAAGTATTTGGGCTTATCTTTTTTTAATAGAAGCCTGGGGAAAAGGCAAGTTAACCATTTTGATAAGGAAAAGCATGTTAATCTCACCTCAGATAGGTTTTCAGTATCTGCCATCCAACCCCTCCTCTCTAAATTCAGCAACCTCTGTTAGTAATGTGGTGTCTGATTAGCAAAAGTATTTAGTAAGCTAATGTTCACTGTCCACAGCAGGAGGCTCACACAGCTTGGCTGATGAGAAATGAACTGCCTGAAGCTAGCTTTTAATGGCAACTAATTTCCCATATTTGATACTCAGCTCAGCCAACTAATATCTAGCTCAACCGTGACAAGACAATCACAGTTCCTTTTGAAAATCCTTTAATCTGGGATGCAAACCAGTGTGCTCAAGGCTATAATGAACTTCTGAGATTATGTACTGGCTATTTTATAGGAGGTATATTTTCTCTTTCCTTTTTTCTTTATGGTCTCAGAAAGGCTTAAGAATACGTATTTTCATAGTTTTGTGCTTTTATGCATTTTGCCTAGTGTGCACAGATAATCTCTTCCTGAAATTCAGTGGCAACAAAAGTTTTAAAAGGACAAGTAAACAGCTTTCCTTTCAGATAACCCATAGGATGTGGTAGTTCACAACAGCACAACATGATAAGTGGCTTTTAAATCAATTGATCTTGTTATTCTGAATGTGTTTTATATATCTAACATGTTTTATACTGCACTGGCTTGGGCTTTGACAAATCCCATTACTCTCTGTTGCTCTATCTCATTACACAGTGAATTATTAAATAGAGCACTTAACCTAATTATATATTATTGTCATGTTACATATAGACATCCTGAAACCAGTCAGTCCTTCTTGTTGTTCTGACTAGTCCCTCAGTTGTTTTTTTATCTCTTGTTCTGTGTTGGTGATAGCGCTTTTTTCTTCCTCTGGTAAAAGAAAAGTGAGGTTTTTGGAGGGAGTTTGTTTGTTTGTTTTTAATTATTTAGATACATACAAAAATGCACAAGTAAAAATTATTCTGGGCCACAAACACAGTTTTTTCTCCTTTAGTAGCATGCATACTCTTTCATTTATATGGAGCTAGTAAGATATGCTTAGTAATATTTTAGTTTTAGACTAGACTAGAAATTTTCATTCCAAAGGTACTCATTCCAGGAGAGAGGAAAGTCTTTGACTCTTCTATAAATTGGCTGACACCCCCAGCCTGTACTACTTTGTATGCCCAGTACGTTGCAGTGTCATATAGTCTCCTGTCACACCCTCACCGATGGTCAAAGTGTGCATCTGTAAAGATGTAAGGGATAATTTCTGGCTCTTAATTTAGGAGAGTTATCAGATCGACAAAGCCAGGCTGGTATATTTTCTCAGTCTTTTCTAAATACGGTGCAGTCATGGCTGGCTAATTGGAAAAGATGCTTCCTATCATATAGTATACTTTTAAATTAACAGACTGTCACTTTCAGATCTGTTTTGGATCATTTCATTATTATTCCAGCAAACTTTCAAAATAAAATATTTATTTTTCTCACTTATACTGTGGAAATCAGGTCAAAAATATTACTTGACATAGGCATAACTTGTAAGAGTTGCTTTGGCTATTTACCAAGCTGTCATGTTTATCTTTTCAGTGGCATCTCCCATATTGGGAAACATGACAAATGCTGTAGACAGTGTTATTGTTGTGGGAGGCAGTTTTCCCATGTTTAATGATGCTAACTATAGAATATTCATTTTTCAGAAATGGCCCATGTGCATGTTCCATTCAAGTGAAACCCTCCAAAATGTACTAACTCACAGCTAATTCATGCCACCTGAATGCATCTCTGTGCTGAGGATGTCCTGGAAGCGATGCAGTTTCTGGGAGAGAGTCTATATTACCATTTGCCTTCTGTGACACCACTGGCTCCTCTGTGTCCCCTGTTTTCTTGTGTAGAGGCAGTAGCTCAGTGTGTCAAGCCCTTCCAACACTCTTGTATGTTATTTTGTGCTAAGTGTTAGATAATTTGTTTTACTCCCAGATGCCTCCTTCTTCTTCATCTATTTCTTTATTTTTACATCAAAATGATGGAATTCCAGCTCTGCAGTCAAAATGATCTTCATTTTTCCAGGTCAACATATGAGTTAAATACTTTTGTTATTCACAATATTAGCAGTCACAACTCTGTGTGATGTGAATATTTACAACAACATTTCACTGTATTTCATGGTGAAAATGAGAGAGATATTCAAACATGCATCAAATGAGATTAGAAAATACAAAACGGTGGTTACTATCTGAGTCAACAAGCTGCTTGTGTTCTTATCTGCATGTATAAAAGTGATATTACTGGATTTCTTTAGCTCTTATATGAGTTAAATTAGAAACTGATGTGCCTGACATTAAGACTCTTACTAGACGCTTACTTGATGCTGCTTGACAAATATCATCTCTGTATGGATGAGCTGGTTTCAAAAAGACCAGGCATAAGTACTGCCACTTCCACAATCTGAAAAGTCTGTACATTTTAAAAATGTTTGGCTCAGTCAATATCAGAAAACAACCTTCAAAAGTGGTGGGATGGATAAGATGGATTTTTTTTATGTACTATTGAATATCTGTGATGCAGCAGAATGCCCCCCCACCCCAAACTTGATGTGATGAGCTGTTTTACATTACTGTCAATATCCACAGAAAATCAAGCCCAAAATTTTCTAGGAATTCAAGATAAATATTAATCCTTTATAACTCACTGTTATAAATTATGTATTTCTCAAATTAAAAGAGATTCCTATTGCTTCTTTTGATGGTGCATATGAAGTTGCAATTCACTGGGGGGAACTTTCTGATTGCAGAGCCAAGAGTTACAAAATTAGAAGAAAAGAGATTAGGAAATCAGGATTTTGGAGAGAGAAATTAGAAGAATGGATGCCAATCTATGAAATCTTAACCAGAGCCCCTGTGTCTGTACTCACATGATCGCTACTGTTTTCCAAAGGACTCTTGGTTCATTTAGTTCATGCAAGGGAGGATGCAGAAATAATGTGTTATGCCTGTGTGGAAAAAAGTTTGTTATCTGCAAGGCCTTGGACAGTGACTGCCATTAGGATACACTCGGTGCTTGAGGCAGGATGCCATGAGAATATAAGGTTGATAATTTCATGGGCAGTTTCACAGAAACCTTGGAAAACTGGATTCTCCCCCTCATTCCACCTCCAAATTCTGGTGTCATGATGGACAGTCATTTGGATTGGTTCTTTCACAGGAGCCAGTATTTGAAAGTTCTTTAAATAAGAGTTTCTACATAAAAAGTGCCAAGCACTCATAACTGCAAGGAAATTCTTGAGTGTATGCAGCTACATTACGCTAAGTACTCTGGAAGATTAATTCCTAGACATCCTAAAGTGGGCACCTAAAATTAATGGGCTGCTTTTTTTTCACTATTTTCATCTTAATCTCTCTAGGTTCCTCACTAGTCAAATGAGATAATTATACCTCTCTCCATCATCAGGTTGTTATGTAGCTGAAGTCATAAAAGATTTTGAACCAGTTAGGTGCTACAGTGATGAGTGCTATGAAGAAGCCTTGAAGTAAAATGCCAGCTCTGTATTCAGCATCAGGATTGGATGGGGTATACGGGAAGGGGCTTTCCCCTAACAGGACTAGAAACCAAAGTGATCCAGTATATGGTGAGCATTCTCCTGTCTGCACAACCAGGGAAAACAGTGATGTGCCTCAGCACCAGAACCAGTGAAGCCAAGACTGCTGTGGCTTTGTATCCTCTGTGTCTAAGCCAGGGTGAAGTCTCATTGGAGTTGTTTTCTCCGTAGTTCTCTGACAGGTAATAATGAATGAGTTTGCAATAAAGTTTTTCTTCTAAAGGAGGCATTAAAAGGTTATCCAGCTGCTCAATTTCACAAATAAAAAAACCCAAAACAAGCCAAACCAAAACACACACACACAACCCACCCCCCCCCAAAACCCTACCACCACTCCCCAAACAAACAAAAACCCAAAAAACCACCCCACAGCACATATGAAAAAAAAAAAAAAAAGGCACTAGTACAGACTGTGAGATCTTACTCATCTTTGAGAATTTTCAGTTGAAACTACTCAGTACAGTTAAAGCATCATGGTCATCAAAGCCTTGACAACAAGGGAAAACGGGATAAAAGTAATTTGTGGTGGTAGACAGGTACATGAGCATTTACATTCAGGGTGACAGCTGAATTGTATTTATCATGTTTCTTAGTGTTTTAAAGCTTCTTACTGTTTTAATAGGCTGTTTCACATTCAACCCTGCTTTAGAAAGGGAACTGAAATATCACACTGCACAAAGAAACACTAAGGCTGAGATCTACATGGTGTCACAGATCTTCTCAGGCTTGATCCAGCCTTCAGTGATGAGAACAGGTTTTTACCCTTTCTGTGGGTCCTCTCCTGCAAAAGGATGGTGTTGGGTTGTGGGATAAAAGGCTAATAACATGAAGGATGCCAGAAACATGAGGGCAGATGAGGGAGTCCAAATACCCTGGTCAGAGGCATGAACTTTTGCCCTTGTTTTCAAATTAAACTCTATTTTGAACTATTTTCCTGAATAAGGGGCATTTTGCATGCATTAGTGTGTATAGGGCCAGCAACTGGAGTTGTACCAGGGGACACAGGGGCCCAGATGTCTGGGGTGCCAGCAAGCAAAGAGGCCAGAGCCTGTGCACATTGCCAGGAACCTGTGTTAGTGTGTGATTGCTACCAAACATCCAGCTGGACTTGGTGACCTGGAAACCAGGCAGAGACCAGAGGGTCTGCCAGGTCTTCACCAGCAGCTCAGGGGGGCTGCCTTAGGAACCCATGCGGGGGAGATAGGTCATCCAGGGACAGTTTTGGGGGAGACAAAGAGTTTAGAGCCAGCTAGTAGAGGGACCCATATGTTGTGTTTATAGGTATATATTTTTTCCATTAACAGCTGCCATCCTGTTCAGCTAGAAAGCAGAACAGGATGAGGCCACAGTTCTGTTTGTGCTTGTAAGTGTTGTGTTTTCTGTCTGTGACCATCCATGTGGCTGGTCACAGGTATATATGTATGTATACATATGGTGTGTATGTGAGCCTGTGGGGCATACATGTTCAGCCTCACTGCTGGCTCATCCAGAGGCTACAGAGCTGCAGCAGCCACCACTCTGTTGGCTGCTGGGCATGACAAGCCTTAACAGATGGGCCCTTCTCTGCCAGGAGGTTTCAAACCCATCTCCTAAACAACTAAGGAATGCTGCTCAGGAATACTATATTTGCTTCCAGGATATAAGGAATTATGATCTATTGGCTACAGATCAGCTCGTATCTCTTCCTCTGAGCCTGTCCTCTGTTGTATCCTTACCTGCTGGATAATCACTTCTCTCTTGGGAGCAGCAGGCAGCACTCAGCAGCTCTGTTTCAATAACACATACGTTCACTACACAAAACAAAAAACACCACTGCATGGTTTCCCTTTGTGATAACCTGCTCCATACTGTTCCTCCTCCTCACATTTTTTCTCCTTGAACACTTTGCAGGGAGGACAGTTAGCTGGAAGGAGAGGTGGCTGCTAGGTTATCTTTCCTAGGCTAGCTAGCAAGAGTTTCAAATGACTTCCATATTCCTGAGAAATAAGACTTCTCCAGGCACTGATATTTCTGCTGTTTTGTAACTTGATCAGCTTAAATGAGTACGTTATTACAGCAAAGCAGTTTCAGAGTGGGTGAGAAGGGTCAACTGAATGTAGTGGCACATGAATTTTAAGACAGAAATAGCATGCAAGGGAATGCTCCACCAGCTTGATAATAACTCGTCAGCTGGGGCTGACAAGGCTCATGTTTGCTGTAAAGTCTGGGATTGGGGTTCAGTGCCTGTTGCCTGCAGTTTGTTGGCTCCCCCTCTGATCTCACATTACTTCAAAGCACACAAAGGATATCTATACACATTGTCACCCACTGAGTTACAGTCTGATTTATCCCTGCTTACCACATGATTCAAGAAATGAATGATTGGCTGGTGTAGATGTATCAAAACTGATGTCTTAGGTCCTGCCATGGCCAGTCTTTGGCGCTTGTTTGGAGGATTGGTCTCTCCTATCACTCACTCTTCTCATAAAAAAAGTGAAAACTGAGCTAATCAAACTGTTTACTATGTAGGAAATATCTACTAGGAGAAAGAAAACCCCAGGCTTTTCACTGTAATGCAATTTTTAGAGAAAATCATCCAATTTATTATTAGATGATAGTTAGTTGATAAAAGTCTCCTTACAGGCACTTTGCTGTGCTCTGTTGTCAATTTTTCCTCACAAATTACTTGTTCCCAGCATTGCAAAGCTCTGTGGTTTACTGTAAACATATTACTTCTAGTAACTGAATACAGAGGTCTCTTTTTAATTTTTTTTTTATTTTTTAAATTTTTTTTTTTTTGAGGTAGAAACTGTGCCGTGGTTGATCAATTTTTTGACATGAAGGATGGTGATGTCATGACCTGGCAGGAACAAACACTGACCACAGGAGATGGAAGAGGAGTAGATCCGGACAAGGAAAAAACCCACCAGTAATACAGTGTTCAGAAAAAAAGCAAAGGGTCAAAAGGTGCAGTTAAAGAAATCTGGGACATATGAGAAGGAGGTGGCTCTAGATTTTGAAATCCTGCACTTGAGAATTGCAACCTCATACATCTCAAATTTCTACTGTCTTTTATGGAACTGTTGATTTTGCTCTTTGGTTCAGCAGGGTTTTTTGCTGAATATAAGATAATTTGTCTCAGACTAGATAGCAGGGGGCAGACTTTAGCTCATGTGAATGGCTCTCACTTCATTCTTGCTGAGAAGCTACTCCAACACTCTTTGTTCTCTGTATATGAAGCAGAGCTGCTGAAACATGTCAACTGCTCAGCACTTATCGCAGTGCTCTTGGTTAGACTCTTCACCTTCTGCTTTTGCATCACATTGCTTTGTACTGTTTTCTTGCAGTTTTGTCAGAGAGGTAACTACATTTCATTGATGGTGTATGTGCAACTTGTAGTCTTTGTGAAAAATTAATAAAGAAGCAAACTGACACTTATACTGTAAATGCCTGGAATTAATTCAGGGAAAGAATAATCTTTCAAAGCAGAAATGCTATATCGATGTCAAATTGTCAGCTCCTCACAATTTCCTTCTATACTAACTAGGCAACAGTGCCAATACTTTTTCCTTTGCCCTTTCCCTAGATGCATTAATGCCATCACACAAGTTCACTATTGCTGGATGCAGCAAAAATGTGTCTGCATCCCTGCGGGTGGATGTTGAAATGTTGTGTTAGGTTGGAGAAGAATAATTTTGTTAAACAGTCAATACCTAGTTTTACTTTAGCTTTTAATTTTGTTCTCCTTCTCTGCTATGAAAAATTGGCTCTCTCTCAGACCTCAGGAAACAGTGCTGGAATCTCTAACACCAAATTTCATTGTTGAAGCTCCCCTGTCTTCAAAGTGGATACTCCTAATTTGCTGGCCTTCAGTGAGGGTAGAGTTGAGTTCACAGACCTGAGTGTATTTCATGTTAAATGTCACTGGTATAGTATCCAAAAAGTAGTTTTCTAACATCTATGTCTTCTAAATAATTGATCTAGAAGCCTGTATTCCCTGGCTCGAGTAATACCACTCTACTCGTGTTGACCATTATTTGTGATTTATTGTTAACTCTGTTTTTCAGTCAAATAAAAAAAACCCATATTTTGTGTACACCCAAGTCAGATGTTTCTGGGACAATAGGGCCTTTGGTAACAGTGAGGGAAAAATTTAATTGTACCCCCACCCCCACATAATTTACATAACTCAGATTAATGAGATAGGAAGGAAAGTGTTTACAATGCAAGAAGATAGGAATTTGGGATTTAAATAGGAAGCAAATCGAAATGAGCTGTCTGAGGTAATTATGGAACACATACTTCATATGTTTTCATTAGATATTGCTATTATACTACACAAGGCAAAGGAGTTTGATTAAACTACAGCTCAGTATATAAATTTATGCATAAATTACCCAGAAATCAGTTAGTTCATTATCTTTCAGGAACTCAGCAGGGAACTGAGCAAAAGTTTAGGTCCATTGGGATAAATAATTTGAACAAGAATAAAACCTATGTTAGGTAGGAAGAAAAATTATAGGCAAGGTCCGTGAGATGGAGCACTACAAGGGGTTAAATTAAATCCTGTGCAGAGTCCCAGGCAGGCAGAGCAGCAGGGAGGGCAGGAAGGACTGACTCCTTCTGCGCCACTGGGAAACCCAGGGCACAGGTAGTGTTTGCCCACAGCTCCTGTGGGACCACAAACTAATGCCTGGGGAAGGGACACTTCACATAAATGCCTAGAGAAGAGACACTTCTCTCCTCCAAGTATACCTGCAGTGCAGATGACAGCTTTATCCTTTCTGTTTGTAAATGGTACTTCAGGCTGGTTTCACCAGGTCTGCTCATTCAAGGGCGCTCATCAAATGGCAGGAGGCTAAATTACTTTCTGATTTTACCTCCAGCCTCTGGCATAGGCCATGAGTTTTCTTATATGGACAAAATAATTTCTTAGATATTCTTAGGCCTTACTTTTGACAATATATTTGACAATATATTAATTTTTAAAAGCATGGCATACAGGATCATAGCTGAAATCCACGATCAGGTTATCCTCATCCCTGAGCCAGCTTTTGACTGCTGCATGCTGCTGGGAAGGAACCAATAGATGAAAAGTGAGGCTACCAGGAAATCTGTGACAATCCGTCAGAGCATGATCTCCACTGACCCTTTGAGCAATAAAATTTGTGATAAATATTACTTAGTGCATTTTCAATTGGTTGTTATTCTTCAGGCCAGATTCTGCCATTTAGAAAAATGAGTGTTCACAAGAATGTAATATCAGCCATTCCGTGAGAGAAGCCATCACAAAACACTCTGCATTAACCTTTCCTATAATTGTAGTGCATCTACTCCAGGTCTGTACATCAGCATTTAATTGATAGAAACTCTGGCTCTCACAAGTACATATATGCTCTTTTTTTTGCATTTGTTGAAGGAGGCTGGATTAAGTTTCTTCAGCTTCTGTGTACATAAAGTGATGCTGTATCATTTTCATTGCTAATGAGGATACAGGATTAGTACTTATGTTCAGGTCTTATGGTATGATCTCACTGAAATGCCTTTCAAGGATCTCTCTTCAAGTCTATTTATACTTTTCTGCATTTTTTTAAATAGCTGCAACAAACACTGTCAAAGGGCTTACCATTTAACTTATAGCTCTCTTTTAGCCTTTTCCACCCCTCCTATTCCTGCTGAGGATGTTTGTTCCCTTTTAGTCCTTCATCTCTTTAAATTTCTTTACAATCAATTACAAGACACTGATCTGTCTATCTCACTCACTGTCTGTAGTATATCAGCACCAGCTTCAATTGTAATCCACTCTGCCTTGTTATTGACTGCCTCCCTCCAAGCCTGGTATCATCATCAAATACCACTGCCTGACTAAACAACCTTTTAATAAATAAACACAACAAACCTTGGCCCTAATAATAAAGTTTCCAACTCTCTGATAATCCCCTTTCCCATTAAATCACTCTCAAGTTCAGTATTCTTCCTATATTCCCTGCCAGTATAATCTATTATAGCAAGCATTTTTTGGGGAACCCTGTTACAAACATTGTTCCTTTTACAGCATGATCTCCTGTCAGTAGATGCCATGTGGTAAGCTTGTTACGTCTTTCAGAATTTTAATGGGTATTTCATGTATTTATATATTTTCACACAAAAAGAGACATCTTGCTTGACACTCAGTATGACCTGAACTACAGAATTTTAACCAGCCATTCTTAGGTCGGGATAGAATACTTCTTGTGCTTCAGGGTGTCTCTTATGAAGATTTCCAGTCTTGAATTCAAGTGGTAAGAGTTATTCAAAGCCACTGGTCATTTATTTTTGGTGGTTAATTAATGATGCTGTGAAAAACAGATCCTTTTGAGTTGGCTGTTTGAATCCAGTTTGGATTTGATTGATGTCAGCCTCCAGCAACTGCATCCTGTTTCTGTGTGCAAGATTAAACAATGTAATGCCCCCAGAAATTTTCCTTGCAGAGTATGGAAAGTTCATTTCAGCTTCCAAATAGGCTGCTCACATCCTCCCTCACTCCAATGAATGTCCTCCACTTTTCACAGCGTTTTTATGCTGGCAATGTAAACCCTATCCAATTTTCTACTGTCTCCCACAAGTGTAGGTAAAGTAAGTAGAAACAGCATATTCCAATAATACTCTTACCCCTATTAACTGTATAGGTAAATTAATATCCATAACCCTACTCTCTGTTTTCCTGTACACCCATGAATGGTCCTTTTTAGGTTTTTTGGGCCATGACATCCTGCTGGGATGTTTGCAGTCTACTGCTTTACTGAGTCTGTGATGCTTACTGTAACTGAAACAAGAACTGTCACTATACTTTTCTCTTGCAAGTTTTCCCCAATATTTTCTCCGACAGCACTTTCATCCAATGTTATCTTCACCTGATTACTTTTCCTAGTGTTGTTTTGAATAAAAGGAATGGTTTCTTGCTGTCAGATCAAATCCCTTCTTAAAAGTACAGGCATTGAATGTGATATTGTCTATTTTATTGATTTTTTTTCCTTCATGTTTTAAAGAGCTTTTTAATGCAGTACACTTGCTAATATATCTGCATGTATCTTGCTGCTAGTTTTTCTGAATAGGGTAGGAGCCTTTGATATGGGCATTTAATTTAAGCCTTCTGATATCCTTCTTTCATTGACTTCATCTTGGGTGTAGTTTTGATTTATCATGGTATGTTTTCCTCTCATGGAAAAGAAGTATCTGATTATTTTTCCATTACACACTGCCAACATAGGAATAAATAAATAATTTCATTTTTTTTACTGTCTAGCCCTTCTATCCTTTATTCCACCTCTTGTGCCATCTCTGGTTCCTTTGTGTATACGGAATGTGTCCTCCCATTTATCTTGCATCTCATTCACACCTCTCTCCATTCTTCACCTTGCCTTTACTTACAATTTTTCTACATTCTCACAAACATTTCTATAATCTTCCTATTCCTCCTCTGTATTGATATTTTATACTCGCTGCTAACCTTTATCTCACTTCCTGATTACTTTTCCTGCTTATGTTCATCACACAGTGTATGAATTGTTACAAGCTTTGGGGTTGCCTACTCCAATGGTGCTTAATGCTGAGGATATATTGATGCATCTGCCTACAAGGAATCTCTGAATGTTTGCTATTTTCCTTCCCAAATCCATTTCCCTGCCATTAATAATTTCCCAAATCTCATCAGGCTCACTCTTCTGCCCAAGCTGTCTACTGCAAAATAGTACCTTGCCCTCTTCTTGTTTTATTCCCAGGCTTAAAGGGTTGTTTTAGTCAAGGGAAGAAACTTGGCCTGAAACTGTGAGTGAAAAAAGAGCAGAGTATTGTTATATGACAAACTGCATACCAGGACCAGCTGAAACTGGGAGAGGAAGTACAAGATCTCCCTGTTGTTGGCTCTTACCCTCAAGAACGTCTTCTTGCAAATGAGGGGCACGGCAGCAATGCAGTTCTTGTACTGGAGACGCCTGAGGAAGAGGGGAATGTGACAAAGACACTTTGTAGACAGTCACTGCTAAACCCATCACCATCACCACAGTATCTCTGGGTCTTCATATTCCTTTACACCTTTCTTCTAAAAGTTCATACCTTCTCTAAACACACAAAATGTCTGTCAGGAGCTGAGACAAGAAATACGCTGGAAATAATGAAAAAATTTTCATTCTGTCAGATGAGGCCAAAATTTCTTTCCAAGTAACACAGTGCATCAATCTCTTTAACAGCAACGCAGCCCTGCCAGTGGGATGTGAGGCTGCTAGTGTAGAAAGAACTCATGTGCACCATGCAGTGGAGCTTGTTGTAGGACCTTCAAACCACTGCCCATCCCAGCTCTAAGGAGAGTGTGAATCACCATGCACTGCTGGTCCCAGGCTAGCAAGGTGTGCAGGACTGCTTCTCGTTGGGTTAACAGCATTAAGTTCACATCTCCAAGGACTGATGTGGACCTCGTGGGTCAGCCAGAAATCTCTCTGTGACTTACTTTCGCAGATACTGGTGTCTGGGAGACAATGAACTACTACAGAACCAGACGCACAAGCACATGTGACTGAATTTCTGTGACAGTTTTGCTCCTACTTAGCATCAGAATGGGTTGGAGAAAGATTAATTTTTATTTTTTTTTTCAATGTGTAAACACAACAGCAATGTTCTGCTTAGACTTTTATGACATCGGGTCCCAGATGGACAATTTTCTGTGTGTTTGCCTCATCCCAGCTATTTGCCCTTCTTACACCAGCCTCTGCCCAAGCACACAGTTGCTGCTGCACTGTGCATTGCACAAGCACTATTTGCCCCAGTAGCTCTTTGCAGGTTTTAGGTACACTGGAAAAACAATGGGACGCCTCTTCCACACATGAGATTTTTTTTTCCTGTGCTGTTTGTTAATAAGAATTTGCAAGTTCCTTTGTACTTTCTGATTATAATCTGAACTGCACTGTTCAGATTTTGTGGATTAATTAATTTTTCTGTATTACTTTTCCCTTAAACTTTGTGTGCATGTATATTCATGAAAAGAACAGAGGGGGGAAAAATTCCAGAAATTACCACAAGAAAAACCCCTGCTAAAAGCAATAAGTTTGCTGACAGATGGTAGAATCAGTTGAAAATCGAGTACCATATTTACTAAGTCTAACCCATTTAGTAAGCCAGAAAAGTGTTATCTAATTCTATCCCCTGTGTGTTTGTGTTTTGGAATAAACAGATGCCTAATGAGGAATGTGTCTACTATGGTTTTTGAAGAACCTGGATGGATTCTGGTTGTAATTCAATAGTTGATTTTGACAAAGCTGAGAACACTCACAGCAGAACCCATTGTTTTGGCTTTCAAAACCACAAATATTCCAACACTAGCTGGCCGACAAAAAGTAGTTTCAAAGAAGGTGCCAGAACAGGGCACAAATCAGAAAAAAAATGAAGCGCTGAATGACTTAACCTGCATTTTACATTTCCTATTCTATTTATTTAACACCCAAAAATGCAGTGAATGAAACGGCAAACATGCTTGAATCATTTTCAGGCTTGACAGCTACAACAATAAATTCCTGTATGTTCTTCATTGGATTTTATAAAATAATAGCGATTGGCTTAGAAAGACATATGCTTGCGTACTTTGTGACAGATCTGGGTGAGAAGCAAAAACTGAACAAACAGAGAAGGGTAATCTCAGCAAAGAAGGCTTTAGGGAAGATGAGCCTCTCATGGGCCATGCTTGGCCAGCAAGGCTATTGCACACGCAATGCCTGTAAATTGAGGTTCCTCAAAGGCACTGTCCTAACACTGCCTGGATGGCTTCTAAATTCTCACCCTTAATGGGAGCTATGGGGAATTTTAAAAAAGAGAAATCAGCTATCTGTGAAGTCCATAACAAAAGATACACAGTAATATTTCTCCCATCCTACAGAAGGCTTTTAAAATATGCTTTCTTTGATTTTTGTCTCTGGGTAAGAAATGGATGAAGAACAGGACCTGGTTTTCTGTAAAAATGAATAAAATGCCATCTTCACATAGAGCAGAATATTTCAAAGGATTATTTAATAGAAATGAGATCTGTTATTTTCCGCAGATTTAAAAATACAGTGATCGATAATAGATTTCAATAAATTGATACTCACCCATTCCTAGTTTTTGAAGTTGCTCAAGCGTTACTAAGGGCACTTTCATGAATTTATATTCTATTTTCAATTACATGAAGCTGGTCACCAGTGAGAGATTTTAATTCTGGAATTATAAAATATGTTTCTCAAAATACTAGCAGGAGTCAATCATCGAAGTAATGATCTGAATACCAGGACGCACAGCTTTCTGCCCAGAATTTGCTTTATATCTGTTCTGTGAACAAAATTGAGCAATTTCTGTTATCTTTCTATATTGCCCTGTCAAGCTTGGAGGTGCACATGAAAATATGAATCTAAACTCATATATGAATTATTTTAATGTGACAAAAATTCTAATTCTGTTGAAGGAATATCTAAGGTCAAGTCAGCATATCGCCATCTAATTACTGCAGGAAATATCAATATCAACTGATCCATTAAAAGAAAGCAGACACTGGTGGAGGTAATAGACTGTTTTAACATATGGGGATATATGTGATTCCTAAATATTAATAGCAAGAATTGCATTTCACCTTTTGTCTTTGTGGTATCTGAAGATGTTTGCTGTTCACATTTTGGTGAAAGCAAGTTTTGGTGGGGGACCTGAGGAAAAAGAAGAAGTGCCAGCACTATGGTTTTCTTCTAAAGGTTTCTCTCCCCCAAAGCTAGAAAAGACAAAATGCTTCTGGAAGCGATTTTACTATGTCACTTTTTGAAAAATACAATGTAGATATAAATTTGGTTTGTGTCTAGTTTTACGTGAATGAAAGAGGAAAATAGGAAAAGATTGTGGGACCCAATTTTCAAGTTTCAGGTTCTACTTTGCCCTTTCTTGGCTCCACTTTGTCTCATTTCCAAGGCATTAAGATAGAGACTCAGGGGCCTTGCTAGACACAATGGTATAAAGTTTCCAGTGCAGTAAGCTGTAACACTCTGTATGCTCTGGAAAGTTTGCATCCAGCCTTTTAATAAGTGAAGACGCAACATAATTCTCCTGATAATTTTCAGCACGGACAGATGGTATATGAACATCCTGGTGGGAGGAGAACCAGCCCATCTTAGGGTAACAATGTTCGACTAGCTATCAGGGAGGAAACAGACTTCCCCTGCCATTGCCCAGTGCCAAGGAGCTTATTTTATCTCCTGCTCACCACACTGATCATGCTTTGCTTTCTTCTGTTTTATAGGCATTGGCTTTATGCAGAAAGTGCAGTTCCTTTCTACTGCCAAAACGAAATAGTATTTTAGATTATAACTAGACTAGAAGTCATTTACAATTAATTCTGCTCCAAAACTCCTGTAGCTGGAAATGCAGATTACACCAATTTGCTGCGAGCTGTTATAAGACGAAGAAGCCATTCATTGCTGCTATTCCACGGTGAATTTTCTGGCTCACGTGCTAAAGGTGGAGGTGGCTGGGGCAGCAACCCTAGCAATGAAGAGGCTATGTTAGTAGGAATAGGGATGGGTTCAGCACCACTTCAGGACACTTCCCTGAGAGGTCATATCCAAATTACATTTTCCAGATGCTGTGTATATAAGCCTGTCAGTGTTGTTCCCTCTGCAAGAGAATTCAGCAGCAGTGGCAGCAGGAAGAGTCACACAGGAAATAGACAGGGTGCCATAATGGCCTAAGCACATTATTTTTGTAAATCTACCTCTGAAAATGCCACTTGCCCTCTTTCCGCTAGTTCATTCTGCCATACCCTAAGCACCTTATAATCCATGCAAGAAAGAGCCAGGAATATATTTCTTTATTGTTCTCCATTCTCTTCATGAATGTGCTAATTGCATAGGGGAAAGCAATTCTCCAGTCTTGGAGTGCTCAACACAGTCAGAAAAATCCTGCCATGTCCTAGCTCTGGACAGACACTTCAGCTGAGCCAAACAGTGAGATGGTTAGTAGGTCAATGAGATTGCTAGTGATGGATTGAAGATGTGCATTGACTCCTGATTCTGGAACTTGTGGCTATCAGAGAGAAGTGTCTTCTGTGAGCAATAAATTCATTTTAAAAAGGAAATTAAGGGGGGAAAAAAAAGTGTTGCTTTTTCTTTAGCCTGTGTCTGTCTTGTGAGCAGCTGACAAAGAATAAAAGAAATTAAGAAAGAGAAAATATATCTCCCTCAATGCACCTGTCTTTAAAATGTTTGAAGAGTTTTATTGTTTTAATTTCATTTTCTTGCCTGTGCTCTTTTTTGTGTTTGTGAGATAATTTTTTTTATTCTGCCAGAACTCGGGACTACCAAAAATAGCACTAAACAGTTACAGTAAATCTCTCACTGCTTTTTTCATCTCAGAGTGGACAGGAGTTTTTCATTTCATACATTATTGACCACATGATAGAATGGTGATTCCACAAAGTGAGCAGAAGCTTTAAAAAGTTAATGAGGAGGGACAGCAAAGGGTTGTTGTTCTTCTTGTTGTTGTTACTTTTTAATGTTCTGTAGCATTTAGGACTGGGCAGCTGGGCACTCTGGATACTGACTGCCACTGCTGTCATTTTTGTTGCACTGTGCTGCTGACAAAAGGTGTTATCCCTTAGGGGCTCTGCCCTTCCCAGTGATACCTGCTGCAGACAGACGGTGCCGCACCCCGCGCCACACCTCACCACACCTCACCAGCAAACAGGGAACACCCACACTTGCACCCGCAGAGAATGAGGAACTGACAGGTAACACCTGAAGATAAACATTAATCTCAGCAAGTAGAAAAGAAAATGTAATATATTTTTGATTTCCTAAGGAGTGAAGCATCTACCTTCCCTAAAGACATCCAGTGAATAAGCTTAGTATGTCCTCTGGCTAACATCTGTAGCAAACTTACCTCAAAGACATGAATACCATGAGGTTTATTACAGTGGTACCTTTAGATATGTTATTTTACATGGAGCTACCATCTGTTTCATACTGTAGCATATATCTGAGCGCTCCAACAGCAGTTGCAAACACCTCTGTCAGGACACTTGGAAGCATATGGGGCCTGTCGGTATGGTGCTGGGCAATACCATGGGGCTGAGAATATGCTGACATATTCTGGGCTGGATCCTCTCTTACACTGGTGTTATTTTTATATAACTCTATAGACTTCAGCTGAACAAGTCCATATTTATACAAATACGAGGTCAGGACCTCATCCAAAGATTATTTAAGTCTTAAACATTTTAATCTACAAAGAAAATAATGGAGAAATTAGTTTTCATGAGAGTGCCTAGTCTTTGTGAAACATTTGGTTCACTAACTGTCTAAATGAGAAATACTGAAAGCACAGCCTTTTGTATGGCAGATTAATGCCCTGGAATTTTAGCCACAATTTTTTTCTGCTAAGAAATCCAGACCTTAAAAGGACTTGCACTTCTCCCATGTAATAAAAAATACAAACATTTCCTAGTTTTGAGCCTTTATGTGGTAGAAATTGCCACGGTTTCATTGACCTGAAATGGACTTGAAGATTTTTCTCAATAGTCAAAGAACAAGGCCTGATTGACTTAAATTGCTACAACAAAGATGCCAGTTAAATATGAGCACATACTTAATATGTCTAACAGTAAGACTGTGAAATACTGGGATGGACTGCCTAGAGAAAATGTGGTATCTCTGTCACCAGAATTCCTTGAGAGTAGGTCAGGCAAATGTCTGTTATAAAGGACACAAGCAGCGCTGAGGTGGGACCCCCTCACCAACTCCATAGCGCAAACTCTCTTGGGGATCCTGCTGGGAGCAGCACCGTGGCTGGGAACAGGAGCCAGGTCTCCCACTCCCTGAAGGGAGTTTGACTGTTCACTTACACCCTGGAAAGGAAGGTGTATTGGGTTTGCGTGGCAAGGTAGCCAGGGGGCTACAGAGGGGGCGCCTGTGAGAAGCTACTAAAAACTTTTCCTGTATCTGACAGAGCCAATGCCAGCTGGCTCCAAGAAGGACCTGCCACTGGCCAAGGCTGAGTCCATAAGTAACAACAGTAGAACAACTGAGATAACATATATAAGAAGGGGAAAAAAAAAGACTGAAGAACACCAGCAGCACCCAGAAGAGAGGAATGAGAATAGATGAGAGCAATAGCTCTGTGGGCACCAACGCCAGTGCAGAAGGAGGGAGAGGAGCTGAGATTCTCCTGCAGTCTGTGGAGAAGAGCATGGCAAGGCAGCTGTGTCCCCGAAGCTCATGGAGGTCCATGGTGGAGCAGATACCCACCTGTAGGCCCTGGAGGACCCCAAGTTGGAGCAGATGGATGCCTGAAGGAGACTAACCCCATGAAAAGCCCACACTGGATCTGGATCCTGGCAGGACCTGCTCAGCTGAGGAGGGGCAATGGTAGAGCAGATTTGGTGGGGCACCTGGGGTCCAGCTAGGGTAACCCAACACAGAAGAGTTGAACATAATAGATTTGTTTCCCTTTGCCTTTTCTAGACCTTTTAGCTAGGCCAACACCTGGGAATGCCTGGAAGCTACTGATGCACGAGCCCTGGAAGCCTGGATCAAAGTGAAACACTGCTGACGAAAGGAAATACATGTGTCGTATAATATGGATGGAATAATATCCTACCTATCCCACTGTGTGCCCTGTGTCTTATAAATGTGGAGGGCAAATTCTGCAAGCAATAATTATCTTTTACTGGAAATATGTGGAGCATCTTGCACAAGGAGGTTCACTTGCCATTAAAAGCTCCACAGAAAAGTACTAAAACCTGCTTCCTTTCCTTCCATGTGCCTGTACCTAGACTTCTTATGCTCAACAAAGAGTTACATCAGAACTGTCATTGTCCTTACTAGTCTTCCTTTAAAACCCTCTGCCAACTACTAACATGGAATTTGGGACATGAATAACTGAGACTTGTTTCTGAACACAATATCACTGCAAAATGTTACCAGCTAGCACTCGGGATTTGTGCTACTTAATAAGTTCAGACCTTCAAAACTACCGACACAAATGCATACATCCAAGTACACACACACACATACATGTGTGACTCTTATATGTTTCTTGGGAGTCCAAAACGATTATGTAAGTTCACTCAGAATTTCTAAGGTCATACCTGCTGGCCATATATCATTACCAGTGACACAAATGTAGACATTGATTATTTTTGAAAATGTTTCTGTCCCACCTGTGTCTTTAAAGTAACTGTTTTTTTGTGCTTTCTTATTTTTATTGCATCTTACAAATTATTGCTGCTTAGAAGAATTTCTTCCACAAGCCTTCCAACTGAGTCCCCAAATTGTTGGAGGGTATCAAAGAAATGATGTTCACTGCTGTTTGACTTTGAATCACTGGCAAATGTTTTATGTAACTCATTTTCTTCCACACAATTAGATTCTAAGGACACAGGGACTAGGCCCTTTTTTTTTTCTTCTTTTTTTTTTATAATTCAAAGGTCTCAGTAAGCAAAGCATAATGTATTCTGCCCAAACTGTGAGAACAGAGCAATACAGAATAATTTACTTCACTAATGCCAAATTAAAATTCATAACACAATACTTTAATTACCATCTGAATCCAATTCTCAAAGAAGTTTGCCCTAATTGCATTGTTGATATGCATGGATGCAAATAAGATGTTGACTGTTTCCCTTGTAGCAAATGACTCTGTTTCTAATATGCAGACATCTAACAACATGGGGCCAAATTCATCCCTGGTAAAAAGCCATTAGAGTCAGCAGAGTTATACCAGGGACGAACAAACCACCCTTCTCAGCAAAGCTGGTATAGTTGTCAGCCACTAAAAATTGCCCCTCCAGTGCCTTCAGACAAAGTTGCTGCTTCTGTTATCCTTGAGCAAGACAGTGAAAAGACCCCAGAACACCCTACAGCGGGCTGGGAAGACAAACATGTGAAATGGGCATGTATGGAACAATATTTGCCAGAAGGTAGTGGGGACATACAAACCCAGAGGATCTTCTTTGCTTTTGTGGCAATGCTGAATATGGAGCCTATTCTTAGCCAACAAGCACCAGTGTTTCAGAGGAAAGAGAGAGAACCACAAATTAGATATACAGGAAATTAAATAAAATTCATCAAAGAAGGGAGAGAATAGCAGGGGCATCACTGGGGCATTTTTATAACTGCTGCATACTTCTCTCAGATGAGCTACTTAAGTGGGGAGACTTTGAAACATCCTCCTAATTCCAGAAATAAAATAGGTTAAAAAATCCTTTTCAGATAAATATCTGGGCAAAAAAATTAGTAATTTTTTCTTGTTGTTGAAAAAACTCAATCAAATCTCTTAGCTTTCTGAAGACTGTGGTTATGTTTGACTTTATTTCTATCTCATTTGGATGTATTTCTACTATATATACACACAACAAATTATTTAAGTAAAAGCTACCCATTCTCTTCATAGCCAGATAATAAAAAATAAATAGCAGGTAAGTGCCTGGTGTAGCCCCAGGAGCAGCTACAGAAGGCAGCAGTGCTGCCTCACAGTTAAGGAAGGAGGTGGGATAATACCAAAGGATCTGTTTGCTGAATGCGTTTTTATTTCATTTTTGACAACTATATAGAATAAACTGAAGCCCTCCCCCTCACTTCCATTAGAGGGTATGGTCTAAGAGAAATAATATTCATAGTGTGTGTGTTCAGTTACCTGACAAAGACATGTTTTCTTAAAGGAGAACTGCAAAAGGTGAGGAAATGGACTTGTTGCCCTTCTTTCCTTTTTTTTTTTTTTTTTTTTATTTTTTTTTTTTTAATTTTTTTTTTTTAAAAAGGGTCTGAAATGTTTACTTGTTTAAATTATATTACAAAATCAGCCTCACTCTACTTTGCTGTTTCTGAAAAAGTCTCAGAGAATAAATTGTTGGAGATATAAAAAATACTGATATAAATAAAACTCCATCAAAAGGAGAATTACTGTGTTCAGATGCCTCGGTCTAGTTAATATCTGTGTATCTCAAGGGTCTGAATGGGGTCATTAAAACTCTCCTAAGTGCACCATAGATCTTCTGCAGTTGTGGTACCTGCACGGCTTGAATGAAGGCAACTCCTTCTTGCTGTGGCCAAAGCCCCGCTACCAGCACAGACCTCTGCAAGGCTTAGGAGAGCCTGGCTTTGGTTCTGCTGCACAGCCAGGGTGGGAGCCAGGTGGGTCTGCAGTGGCTGGTGGGACTGTGGGTCCCCTGGGGATCCTCTCCTCCTGGCGGTGGCCCTCAATGGAAAGATGTGAGGTAATGCAGAAAGGCACTGCTCACAGGAGGAGAGCTCAGCTGCATGACAAAAAGGCAGAAAAAGCCAAGAATGAGCTGGTGAGTATGTGGAGAACATAGAGGTCCAGAACCACAGTTTTAATAAAGAGACCCAAATACGGGGGGAAATTCTGTTTAGCAAGGCTAAGGACACTGGAGGAACCATTTTTAGGTGGTTGGTGTCATGTTAGCATGCTTGTTAACTTAAGGATAAATAGTTCAAAGTGAGCTCCAAATCTCAAGCTGTTGCAAATAGTTAACACAATCACTGAATTGCAAAGTAGGAAGTAGTTACAGCGCTGGCTTTATCATGGACACATATCTGCGTTTCAAAAAAGATGTTCAAAGTTTCAAATGGGAATTAAATACATTTGTATATATGTGTGTATACATTTACAAATTTCCCAAGATAGAGAGAAAATGCTTTGCATTTGCAATCTTCAACAGATCTAAATTATTCTGTTGAGAAAGAGACTGAAAAGTTACATGAGTGCTCTAAATTCACCTTCAGGTTGAGAAAATATTGCGCGCTAGTTGACTCTTCAGGAAGGAATCTGGGATCCTTAAGCTGAGAGAATTAAAAAGTAAGAGATAAAAAAAATTACCGCTGGAATAAACGGAAAACTGCGAATTTTCCGTATCTTGACATACTTTCAGTCATTACCACTGTTAAGGAAATCATCTGAGCAAAGCAATTCTCTGCGGTGATTCCAGGTAAATTACTGAAGTCAGATTAGGAGCAACTGGATGTGGTTCAGGCAAAGAAAAGGGAGGTAAGACAGGGTGACAATCCAGCTTTCAGTAGAGTCTATAGCAGAAATAAATGCAACAGAGGTTACTTCTTCCTTTCAGGTAAGGCGTGGGCCTACAGAGGAAGGTCAAAAAGAAGGAACAATTATGCTGTTACCAACATTCACATGGATAAATGTAGTGTGTGCAGTTGTGACTGCAGGGCCTCCATTCTTATGCCACTGGATCCGGCTCCACTAATCCAGATGAGAAAGGAACAAGTGTTCATAATGAGGAGGACAACAGAGTGTTCCTGTCATCTCTACAGAAACAGCTGTATTAAAATGGGAAGGTATGGCTCCTTAGCCCCTAAATCCATGTTGGGACAAAGGAACTACTTTCTACTTTGCTCCTCTCCAGCCATGAGAAGAGAGTCACATTTGAACAGATCCTGGCTGTGGGAAATCATGCTGCCTGTAATAGCAAGGAGTCTTTCACACAGGCAAAAAGGAGGCAAGAGGACACTCATAGAGGACTAGTACTAAAATCAAATTTCAGACAGTGCGCATGAATTTTATTCAAAGCAGGGTCTGTAATACACTCCCACAGGACCTGCTCAGATGTGTTGAGGTGGGGGCACCACAAAATCCAAAGAGGAGTACAGCCAGTATTCAGCAAACACTGTGTCATATTTCCTTCATTTTAAGTTTAAATTAGTTTGTCTTACTTCTTTTGATGTGCAACTGTGACTGTCAAAAAAATCCCAGTGGTAAAGCTCACCTTGTGCTTCTACATGCTGTGTGTCTCTGAAACATTCTCAAAGCTGAGTTCAGAAGAGAGATCAAAGATGTCCCTGCTTGAACTGAAGCAGGAGTGCTGTATTAGAACTCTTGTGATCTGGATTCTGTAAAGTTTACCACTCACCTTAAACAGGTGTTTTCGACGGTAAATATTTGAGTTAGAAGTAGCTTTGTCCCTAAAATCACTAGTATAGTCTCCTCTTAGTTTTGTTCCTCGAATATCAAAATGTATTTCATTGAGTGCTGTGATATAACCCTTGCTGGCAACTAAGCACCGCACAGCTGCTTGCTCACACAGACTCTCCAGTGGGATGGGGAACAGAATTGGAAGAATGAAAGTGAGAAAATTTGTGGGTTGAGATAAAGATAGTTTAATAGGTCAAATAGAAGTCCCATGCCCAAAAGGATACGAAGGAATTAATTCACCACTTCCCATGGGCAGGCTGGTGTTCAGTCATCAGTTGGGCTCCATCATGCCTAAGGGCTACTTGGGAAGACAAACGTGGTCATTTCAAACATCCTCCTCTTCCTTCTTCTTTCCTCTTCCCCTAGCTTTATATACTAAGCATGACACCATATATTATGGAATATCCATTTGGTCAGTTGGGGTCAGCTGTCCCAGTTTTGTCCCCTCCCAACTCCTGGTGCAACCACAGCATCCTCGCTGTTGGGGTGATGTGAGCAGCAGAAAATGCCTGGACTCTGTGCAAGCCCTGCTCAGCCATAGCTAAAACATCACTGGGTAACCAGTACTGTTTCCAGCACAAATCCAAAACACAGCTCCATATTTGCTGCTATGAAGAAAATTAACTCTACCTCAGCCCAAACTAGCACAAAGGGACAGTAAATGGTGTTATATAAATAAATTATGGTTGCGAGGAAAATACCATCAAAAGTTTTGTTTCAGTGTAGTGTAAAAACACATCACAAGCATTCCCATCAATGTTTGTCACACAGGAACAGGAACAAGTTATGAGGTCTGAGGCAGAAAATACAAATTGCTACATAGACCAGCAGAGTGCCTGACTTTACTTTAAACCATTTCTGGCTATTAAATTATCTAAAAGCTGCTTTACAAATCAAAGACTATGGCATGCCAAGAGCAGGGCACCTTGACATTTGTTTAAACTTGCACTGGGAATGTTACATATAATTCTTCAAGAAATATAATCTAATGTTTTAAAATTCATCTTCTGTTCATTTAAGTCAAAGAACACTCACTAAATTTCTAGCATAATAGTCTCATGTGTTAGCTCAGAAGCTTTAAACCATAAAGTCTTCAAAATGAAAGAATTTAAAACTGCCAGATATTTACTCTCACCTAAGGAATGAATTAATTTTTCCATTCCTTTGTTTATTCTGTGAAATTCAGACAGTCAATTTCACTTCGATTTGGAATTATTTTCACGTTTTGATTTTAGTAAGTCTAGCATTATCAGTTTTCCTTACTGAGCTTTTCTTAAGCTGTCAAACCCTAAACACACAATAGCTAGAAGGTCATCCTAGCATTAACATCACTTACTTAATATTGTCTCTGATATCTCTTTTTAGACCTGGAACCCTCATACACTTTTACTTGATTATGTATAGTTTTCTCTTGAATAAAAAACAATCACATGAGATGTTTTGACAGAATTGGGCACCTGGTTCCTTAGATTATAATTTAGCTCTTCAATCTGTCAGTGGAGGAGAAAGAGGTGTCTTCTGCCACTCCAGAGGCTGTGTCGCACAGATAATAGCCCATTACAGCTACTAGTAAAATAATAGCTCAGTGAAAAGAGATCTGTGTTATGGAGCTAACCTAGGCTGACAGAGCACGTAAGAGCTGCCATTTAGGTGGAAAGTGATGGGGAAAGGGAAATGTTCTGTTTCTCCCTTTTAAAGGAGGTAAGAAATTTCAGCCCAAGAAACTTACCCAAATTCTCACTGCCAACAAAGACAAATAAAGTCACCTTTTGGCTGACATTGTGGGTCTGTTATTTTAGTGGAACCTTGTAATTACCATACATATTATGCCATTTTCCCTAAACTGTGGTTATGTTTTGGCTTGAGATTCATACAACTCCAGATTTAGCTGAAGACTATAATAGAAGGCTGCTGTGGGGGGTTTTGTGCATGCGTGTATGTTTTTGTTTTTCCTCAAGCAAGAGATTTCCTTTCTTTTAATGGATACTGTTGCGCTCTTATAAAAAGGTCTGCATGGAAGTGCTGTGATCTGGCTCCCACTGCATGCCCCAGCAATGAATCAAGGCATAGATATTTAGGATCACAAAGGCAAGTGGGAGGTATACTGCTACACAGTAGATGGCACAGAAACTGGTGTAGGGCATTAAAACTAAAGGGGAAAAGTGTTGTTTTAAACCTTCCTGGGGGGAGCTCTTTGACCCTGCTAATTGATAATAATAAAGTGTGAGAGAAAGCAGACATCGGTTGTTGTAAAACATGCCTCTGTAAAGAAAGCTAAAAAAAAAAAAAAAAAGATTAAGTTTCAAAGCAACTGTTTACATCTATATTTGAAATGGGTTTGATGTGCAGTGAAACCAACTAGTGCACCATAGCATTTGTGATTTTTTTTGCAGAATCGTAAGGCAAGCATAAGTTGAGAAAAGACAAATGCTGCAGACTACATCAACCAGAGAGTTCTTTGGAAACAAAAGAATTTTTTTTCAGAGGGCTCATTAAGTATCTGGGAGATACAGGACACTCCTGAGTGGTGCTACAAATTTCACAGTGGACCTACAGCAGGAGCTGTTTTAGCAGAGGTCTACTGATGCCACTCTGCTCGGAGACAAGGCAGTGCAACAAAACTGTCATAGGCGTTGAGAGTCAACAGTTCCGCAGAGACAAAAGTGACCATCATATACTTAGGGAGTGCTTGCTGGTTGCACAAGCAGCCAGTCCAAGAAGTCGAGTGTGCATTAAAATGCTGGTAGGTCAATACATATGATATTCAGCCATTATTGCATTGTATGGTGGTGCAAGACAGCAATGCCTTCAGAAGGTTCAACGTGTGTGTGTGACACCTGTTTAGCAGGTCCTAATGGACTTTATGTTTACCAGCCAAAGAGTTTTTCAGAAGGTCATACATGTAGTGAGTGACCTGAACTTTACTGTTCTGATTTGTTTTACGGTCACTTTGAAGTATCTACAACTGCTGAGCAAGGCTTTGGGATGTACATCTGACAGAGGACAGTTACCATGTACATGTTACGTATGGTCAGAATCTTTCTATATATTTTTAAATTCTAAATTTAAAGGTTTGGTACCTGACACTGTGCAAAAGTGTAAAGTGTGTGTTAAGAAATAACTAAGGCAAGTCCTGCAGCTGTGATTGTAAATGAAATTCATTGAATCGTCTCAAGATTGTTACTAATTGGAGATATAGGAAGGGCATTCTGCTTCATTTTCACTGGGAGACAGGCAAGGAAACACCAACAAGTCAGGAAAATTCACTCCATTCTGAATTACTGATAAATTAGCCCGCTGTTAGTATGTCTTTAAGCTAATGCTATTGAGTATTCACTTTGAACCCTCCTGCTGTGACTCAGTCCGGGGGAGGCTCGCAGAGAAGTGTGAGCTGACATCATCAGATGTGCTATAGATTTCATGTTTCGGGCTGGTTCCAGTTGCTCTGAGCAAAGGTCATAGTAAACTTCTTTCTTGAAGGCAAAATAAATGTCACTGAAAAGACTTAAATGTTGGACAGGATAGATACAGCTGCAGGAAACTGAAATGCCTTTTGTGAGTGCCCTGTTATTCTGTCATCTTGGAGGTTCTCATCTAGCCAGGTAGCACCAGAGGTGCCCCCACTTGGCCAGACTATATCATCATGGGGGTGATCACAGATGGAGCCAAGATCTGCCTGGCAGATCTGCAATCAGCTTCAATATACGCCTTGCCAGTTGAAGGAAGCCCTTGTTAGCCAACGGAGTGATGTAAGGCAACTTCACAGTCTAATTTCTCACCCTCCCTGTGGCAGTTGGAGACCAATCCTCCTGTGATCCAGGGGCCATGATTTGCCAGGACACCACCTCTGTAGTGAGATGAGGCAAGAAGCCAAGGGTGCCCTCTCCCTCACCTTGCACGCTGCAGGGAGCATCGCATGGCGGAAAGCTGTCCCAGGAGCCTCCACAGCCCCTCTGTTCCTCCTTGCTGCTTTTGGACACAAATTGCAACAAAGTAAACATTGTTATGGTTCCAGCAACAAAGGTACTCAGGGAGCAAGAAAGCGTCAGGTGCTTCAGAGCAGCAACCCAGTAAAATCCAAGCCTGAAAAGAGCCCGTCTCAAGCCCTCAGCTACAGTCACTTTCTTTCTGAAGAGTCCCTTCAAACACGTTAATTGAGGTTTCTACCTCTTTGCTCTAGTGAGCTGGAACAGCAATAGTGATGTGCTGTGCAGAGACAGGATACGGCGACCTGATCCCCAGCACCACCGGCAGATGCCTCTTCGGTCACGCTGCTCTTTCACCAGAGCTCATCCTTCTCTTCTATAACTGGACTTCACTAGAGGTCAGTCCCCTCCCCTGATTCCTGGTCCCACAGTCCCAGAACACATTTGCAATGCCTTAGCTTTTTGTAAAGTAGGTCATTTCTCTTGGCAAGGATGTGATGAGTAATAGAACCCTTGGCCACAGGGAAGGAAGTCAGCCTTGGGCACTGGGGATGCAGCAAGTGCAGTGAGGTAGAGATTCTTTGGCAGTGATGTGTGTAGATTTGGGACACACAACTTCATTGAAGCTGTGCTGGAATTAATGACAATGAACAGTAGAAAGAGCTTGAGAAGGAAGGAGAATTGGGATATCTTTTGGGCTGCTCACCTGCCAAGTTGTTGGGTTTTTTTTAATAATGGCCACTTCCCACTCTTGAGTGGTAATACAATCCAAATCAAGACAAGGGATAGTGAAGAGAATAAGTCTCGGAAAGGGACTCAGGAAATTCCATCAGTAATTCAGCTTTAGGACAATACCATTAATTTGCACAAGTAACAGAAAACTCATGTTAAACTCTGCCTTTTGTAATTAAAAAAAAAAAAAAAAAGAAAAAAAAAAGAAAATAAAGAGAAAATCCTGGGGGAAAAGAAAAGTTAAAAGCTCAAAGACCTTTGGACTTTAAAACTCGGGTTCATTTTTTCTATCTGAGAAGCTCTTAGAGGTTTTGCATTGGTGTTTGGATGCTCATATCTCCATAAGAGCTGGGTACTTCTGGGGTCCCTCCTCATCTCAGCACTAAGGAACTCTCCCACACCCTGGTCTTCTCTCACTGTGACAGCAGGACCTTCTCCACTCCACAATATCTGTCCTTGTTTTCTTCCACAGCAAACTCGGTCTCCTCGCAGGTTCGAGTGGAGAAAGAGTGACCTCCAAGGACTGAGATGAGGTGTATCTGTGGTGGTTAGGATGCATTGTGTCCTTGGAGGATCTTAGGTGCAAACCATAATACAGCCCAAGGCTGTGTTATGTTTCTCATGTAGCCTCCCACTTTGGGGATTACGCTGGCTGCTGTAGCTGGGGGCTGCCCCCAGAGTGTGTTTTGGCAAAGCTGTGCTGCCAAGAAGTGTGAGGGTAGTCCTAAAGGCTGGCTGCCGGGCACAGAGCCAGGCTGGAGACCCAGCTCCCAGCAGATCCTACCAGAGTGAGGAAAGGAGAGACCTTTTAACAAATTAAGTACTTTTCTGATCAAAATAAAAAAGTTCCTGCTTCCAAATTTTGTTCTATAATGCTGTGTTTCTGATTTTAGGCCAGCATCCTTCATGATCCAAGGGATTACATCTTTCACTCCTGACGCCCCTATTCAGACAGGTTTATTTTGCTAGCAATTAACATTGGAAAATTATTTTGAACAAAGGGAAGCAGAAAGAATTAAACCTTTTCAAAGGTTTAGAGATGGAAAAATTATTTTTTTTTTCTGCCAGGAGCTCTGTTTGGACTCCACCAGATGTGGGGGCTGGTCCCCAGTGGAGAACAAACCTCGTCCTTTGATGGTATCAACTGAGGCCTCGAGGAGGGACTGTGGGATTTTCTGCCTCTGAGCCCCAGCTGTCACTTCTTCTGCCTCTGGGATGAGCTGGGCCAATGGTAGTTTTGCTTTTGCTGTGGATTTTGTGTAGGGGGTGTTCAAAAAACCTGCTGATGTTGGCAGGTTTAATATCGCTAGACTGATGGACAAAAATGACTCCTGGAGCAAACCAAGCACATTAACCATCTCTTCCTTTCTTTCGTAGGAGGAAGCCCCTCAGAGTACAATAGTTCTTATTGTTGTCCTGATTATTTACTCAAGACATAATTTTGTTCTATTTTGTGCCTTGTTTATGTTTTGTAGTTCAGTACAGGGCCTTTCCTTTCCTTCCTAAAATTCAGATCTTAACATTCACATGCTTATTCTGTGACATGGAAAGCCATACTTCCTTTTGGGAAAAAAAAAAAAAAAAAAGTGCATCTTTGAAAGTCCTTCTTGAAACCCCTTCTGTGGATTCAATGGTTCTTTATTAATAGCAGAGAGGCAAATCTTTAGCACTCCAGTGTGGGAAAGGTAACATCCCTTTGCATTACAGTGCCTGTTCTCTGATTCTAAACACATGTGGGATGTCCTCTAGGAAGTGAGAAAGAGGCTTTTTTTTTTTTTTCGACTTTCGTGAGATAAGCAATTTGCAGTGGCACAGACAATCTGCTCTGTTAAGAATCTGGCACCATTTACAGTGGCTGGAGCAAGAGACTCAGCCGTAGATTAGTGCTAATTTCTCTTCACACAAATAATGGCACTGATGACTCTTGACCATGTGACAGGTTTGTGAGTGATGAGCCTTGAGACTCCAGTAGTGACACTTTTCTTTCTCCACACTGGTAAATTATTCATTATTGGTGCAGCCCTGGGAAAACATAAAAAAGAGAGAGCGGGAGAGAGGAGGGATTATGTTGCTAATGATAGAAACTGCTGACAAGTCCATTGGGCTGGGTAAAAAAGATTGCAGTATGTGGGCAGGTTGAGGCATTGTGTTATACCTGTTTCAGAATAAAATATCCCAAGTTCATAATAATCTTCCTCATAAATGCAAGCAAGGATAAGTGTAAACCTGGCAATTTGTGGTCTGTGTGTGTGTATGTGTGCACGTAAGAAAAATGCAGGTGCTACTGATTTGCACTTTGATGTAATGCTGTTCATTCTGAGGTTTTTCACCCTGTTTATGTGAAAATCCTACTGTGTTTTCATTACATTCCTTATTTGTAGTGTTCCTGAATGAACACTCCTAAATATTTTCTTCATTCCAGCCCAGGACTGGATGTATCTGGACCAGGACAAAGAATGTCCCAGACAGAGAATTTGTGAGAAACTGAGTTAGGGTTTGCTGAAACCTATCTGAATGAAAGATCATTGTTCATGTGAAATCCCATGGTTGCTCCTGCTGTTACGTGCTGTGCTGCTTGTGAGTCACCACAGGTTTGAAGCCTGTGCCACCCCTTCACAGCTTAGCTGCTGAAGCACTGATTCAGCAATACCAGACTTGGTCAAGTAAGACAATGTGGCATTTGACCTGTCTTTAATACCTAGGTGCTAATTTTCCATGTTCCTCCTTTTTTTTTGGGGTGGGGGGGGAATGTACCCCACTGAAAGCCATTTTTCTCTCCAGCCTCCATGCAGCAGTGATTGCTTTTAACATCTTTACTCAGCCTAAGAATACTCTTTGCTTCCTCTTTGCTCCCTCTTTGTCCCTATGGGCACATAAGAAAAGCAAACCCGGAGCACAAAAGCAGTGGCAGTCCAAAACCTGAAGTGGCCAAGCTCTGTATGCAAGAAAAGAAAGGCTCACACTGCAAATAGAATGGGATGATCTAGCGGGAAAACGATTGCTAAACCATTTGTACAGACTACCATGCTGGCACTTTGTCCTGCAATACTGTTATTAAGTCAACCCTGAACATCAATTTTGATTTGTGCATAATTCAGGGAAGACATGTGATGTGCTCCTGAATTTCAAGGAGCAGCAAAGTGACTCCTTCACAGCTGTACCTGCGATTCCCTGAAGCAGCAGTGAGGACTACCCAGACCTGGATATGGAAAAAGGATATCAAATTTTCAACTGCTCTGGCTACTCCATGACAGCAAAGGAGTTGGCTAAGCAGTTTTAGGAATGCTCAGACTGTAGAAGGCACCTCTTTTGAGGACTTGCTAAGATCTTTTCTGAAGGAAACAGAGTTTCTTCCACATTACCCACCCTGTCATGTTGAGCCACGGCAGTTTTTACCCACAACTCTGTGAAGTGTCCATCTCCAGTGCAGCTCTCTGAATGTCATGAGCTATTTCAGTCCTCTCTAGGAAGAATTCCTACATCTCCCATCTGTGTCTGCACCTGATGGCTGTCTGTCATGTTGAAGTCTAACCAAGAAAGTGCTTGGAGCTCAGAGAGCAGCCTCGCCAACCCTCCACACTGCATATAAATGCACAGCTTCACTCTCCTGCCTACAGGACTGTTCTCTGGGCACAAGAGCTCCTTTCAGATGAATTTATTCTGTTCATGTTCTGCATTCCCTCCCCAGAAGGTGATTTAATGCCAGATCCCACATTGCAGGTGAAATGGTCCCCCTCCTCCTCTGAGCTTCCTCATGGCAAGATCAGAGGAGAAAAGGCAGTTGTCTTCAGTACCTCCAGACCCTAATCTAAATCAAAGCACCCCGGGGGATATTGAAGTCTCTCAGTATCCCACAGGGTCATCGCTGGCTCTGCCCAGTTATACAGCAATGTTCAAGGCTTGCGCAGCTGCTCTCAGACCTGGAAGGGCTCAAAAGCAGACGCAAAGCAGGCAGTGGGCTGATGAAGGGAAAACCTCTATGAAAACAAATTGGAACAGGAAGTCAGACACTAACAAACAAAACCATCAATGGGATGCCTTCCCTCCCTGTATTCCCATCCTTTGTCTCCTCAGTAGTTCCTCTATTCTTGCCATGCTTGCAAGGGAAAAGAGGAAATAAAAACTCAAAATTAACTCTTTGTTGAATAAAGGACAGAAAATACCTCCATACTTGAACGTATTCTGATGCTAATTTTTTTATGTTCTTTTTAATTTTTTCCCTGCCAGGAATTTTTTTGCAAAGAATTGCATAAATCAGTCTGGTTTTTTTTTTTTTTTTTTTTGTTTGTTTGGGTTTTTTTTGTTTGGTTTTTTAAATCTTTGTTTTAAGATAGTCACTTCAGAAAAATTACCAACCTATCCTTGTTCCACATGTCACTTTTTTAATATAATAGATGGTTTGTGACTCAAACTTTTGCCATTATTACATCTCCAGTAAAGAGAGAGAAAACCACAAAAGAACATGGGTTGGCTCCATGTTCAGGGGGGTGGGACAGGCACACTGGAGCTTCCTTTCTGCTGCAGGCTGCCTTTATTGGCAACAACAGCATTATATAAACCCACCAAACAGCCCACAACATGATGCAGGCAGCTAAGAAGGAATCGTATTATCTATTCCAGCTGAGTTACCTGCTTCTACTTGTTGCTTTGGGAAAAGCAGTCATGGTACTGCCGTATTCCACATTCCCATCTGATTCCAGGAGGAGTGTGAAGCAGTGGTCCCTGCATCTTTTCTCAGGGTCCTAGCTAGCAGCTTGCACTGCTCAAAGCAAGATTTTTTAATATACTTGAAAGATGAGCGCTTGAAAAAGAGGCAGATGAAACAAGTGCTTAGAGCTCCTTGTTGCTGTGTCATCAAACCATGCAAATCTGAAAAAGAATTGATTGCTAAGCGGAGTAAAGGACAAGTTATAAGCATGTTGTTCTGTTTAATCATGCAGGTGTTTTCGTATACAAATATTTGTCAGCCAAACCCTGGGAAATGTTTATTTCTTAAGTCTTTAAACTAGAAGAAGAAGAAAAAGAAAGCAATGACACAGTCTTTAGGCAGTGGAAGCCAGAAGGAACTCCATTGTTATTTTTTAGTACAACAGTAGAAGATCTTTTCTTTCTTTCTCTCTCTCTTTTTTTTTTTAATAACGAGTTCTTCAAGGTGATTCATAGTGTTGGTACTTAAAGCGATATATGAGCCTAAGACTACCCATTTAAAAAAACTGAGAAACTAACTTCATGGAGAGATCTCTGAACAATCCATTTATGCAGATATGCTGCTGCATCTGGGTGGATTTGCTTATTTATTTATTTTATGGTCAAAGTGATATGAAAATGCTGCAGGATTGGCTGAGTGCTGCTTAAAGTTTGAGCTGATGTCAGAAAGTGCCAGGCAAAATGACAGGGGAAAGTGCATCCCTTATTCATCTCATGCAATGATGGCTGTTTTGTTTGGAGCCACTGAAATGATGCAAATAGAGCTATTTTTTTTAATGTTTCACAGCAGTCTCTTCCCACGCTCTGATGCTTGAAAGGGCACCCCACAGACAAAATCTGATTTATGCTATTTTTGATTTATATGTGTGTTTTTGTTTACTTAGCTTATAAAGCATTTTTTTAATATCTTTGCAATTCCCTTACCCATGCAGTATCTTTGTGCATTTAGTATGTATAACAGGCAAATATTTATCTACTATATGAGCAGCCATTCTGTTCAATTTCTCAAATGTTTGAAATGTATTGAAGTGGTTCAACACCAAAAGCAATTTAAGAAACAACATCAGCAAAACATCAAGTTGGTTTGGCCAATAATTCAATAATAGCTGTTTGCTTTGGGTTTGCTTTTGTTTCATGTTGGGGGGTGGTGGTGGTATGCTGAAGTAGGATGGGGAATTTTAGCCAAGAAATAGTGAGGAGAATGCAGGGCTGAGGTTCTTTATCCCCTTCTATCCATGACCCAGGGTTTACAGCATATACCCGAGACTTCGGAGGGCAATTGCTGTATGAGGCATTGGAGCCTGGATTTTCCCCCCAGTGAAGGGCTGCTGCAAAGTGTGGGGATTGTTTGAATCTGCCCTGCTGGCACTGTGCTACTGGGGAAAAGGGATAAAATGTTCACGAGACTGGGCTCTGAAACTCAGCTATCTCATCTCCCTGCTGTTTCTCAAACATCTTTTCTGTGAGGTGAGTGGGGATTGGGAGGGGGGATATTTGGTATAGCAGCTGCATATATCGTCAACAGGAAGGGTTGAGCAAGATTCTGCCTTGGAGAACTCGGCAGACTATTGGCACTGGTTGTTCCCTGGAAAAAATATGCTCAGGTACCTCACAGAAAAAAAGGGGACTGGTCCTGAATCTGCCATCTCTCATGTGCTTGAATCTCAGGGATGTAACAAAGGGAGAACAGGGGAAGAAGTGGCATTTCTGTGGTTCCTTGGTTTCTTTTCCTTAGAGGTAGCAAAAAAAAAATGTGCATTTTCTTATGGATTTAGGAATAAATCTTACACTCAAGTCAATGTGAAGTGATTTGGTGAGAGTTGTCTTCACAAGGACACATGAACCAATGACCATTCAGTAATCTGCCCCATCATATAACATCAGGTCACCAGTGAGAAAACAGTGAGGGAAAAAAAAAACAAACCAAAAAGTGTTCAAATTGCCAAGAAGACCAGCAGTGCTTTGTCTGTAATCTGCCTTCTATGGAGAAGAGATACTTAAAGATGCACTAACAGCAAGGGAGGAAGTTGTACCAAACTGGCTTCCAGGCAGACCCCAGGAAACAGAAAAGCAGAATGTGCACTCAAAAACCTCACCTTTAAAATGACATTGCCATGGAGTGTGAAGCAAAAGATAGAATTTGTTCCTTTTCAATAGTCTTCATACCACTGTCTGTGCAGATTTATTATTCTTTGGCCACAACATACAGGAAACTTGGGGTGGTCGATAAAGAATGTATTTCAGTTATTGCTCCTTATATGGTCCTGTTATTTTTCTTTCTTTCTTGCCAGCTCGAGGTAATATCTTGATTGCTGCCAGTTTGTTTGATGTCAGGACCAGCACAGTGCTGGCTTGACATGTGCACTAAACACACTGACAGCAGCTAGGAAGTTCATTGACGCTGGTATGGGAAGAAATGAATGGACTCCAGAAGCAGTAAAATGCACTATTAGTACATCACAGTGGAGGCTTCACTTTCCCGTGAGATACTGGGCTATTACTTGTCTGTGAGACACACTTCAACACATCGTGTCAAACGGCAGAATCATGAGAAAACTTGTGAAGTATTCCCATTAAGGCTAATTGATTTTTAAATACTCTATTATCCAAAGTTGGCATCTAATTATTTCTTTTAAGATCCTGACACGATCCTGGTAGTCACAAGAAGCAATGATTGTTCAGGATGTAGCGCTGCACTGGGCAGCAGAGCATCCGTCTGAAAGGAAAAGACAAGGCTTTTTATATTTTTTTTACTGACATGTCTGAGGCTGCTGCGAGAGGAATTGTGGAGCAGTAGAAGACGTGTGAGATGGGATGCTTGGGGATGTAGTCAGGCCCCAGCTGGGCTAAGACTTCTTTACAGAGATCAAACTGGTCTGGCAGATAATTTATTACCTTTCTCAAACAAATCAAGTTGGCCTTAGGGTCATTAATGTTTATAGTAAAGTCCTAATTAAGCAAATATAAACCTTATGCTCAGCAGAGATCACATTAAAAAAAGAAAATAATCACAGACCCTTTCTTGTACTTGACTCCCCCTCTGATTTTGTGATGACAATATTAATCAACTAATGGCGACAGAAATTGGATCAAATGTTGCAAATACGTCAGGGCCAACCAGGGTTGTCATCTACAGCAAGCACAGATTAAGTGCAAGGAGACACCCAGCCTGAGTCTCCTCTGGCTCATATTTTGAGCAGTTTTTTCTGTCTGAACTAGAACAGTGTGAATATCATTAAACCAAAAGGCTGCATTTCAAGTGTTCTGCAAATGACTTCCCAAGGTGTCCGTGCTGTGATACCAGCAACTGGGAGCTGCTCCTCCCGACAGGAACCGGCACTTGTGTCCCGAGCAGCTTCCCACTGAGAGCTCCTTTTGGTATAAGGAAAGTGGTAAAGGAAGAACAAAAGCAAGTAATCTGTGTGATGATTTGGCCCCAATATGATCATATATGAGAACATTGTTCTAAAAAACAACAGTGCAAGTGTTCTCTGTAAAGAGAAGGGACACAACATGTCAGATTTGTAGCAGAGAAGAAGACTTATTCCAATTAAAATGCACAGAAAAATCAAAATATGTTATCTACCTAGACTATCACTGTAAAATATGGTCATGTACCTCATATTTAATCACAGAAAAAGTCAGGCTGAAATTGCTCAGATTTTAACAATTTGTTCTTGGAGATAGAACAATTTCTTCTCAGTATCCTGACTTGCCATTCTTGTTGCTTCATACTTAATGTTCACTCCTGCAGGCTAGCCGAAAATAAAGTATTGCCACAGATAAAAACTGCCTCGAACACATATGGGTTTGGTTTAAAAGAAATAGATGGAGTTTGAAACTATAACTGTTTCAGGAAATGAAATACAGTTTTGCGTTTTTGTAAGGTCTTTAAATATTTTATGAAGTACCAATGTTTGCTTGTATTTTTTTTTTTTTTGAAAAAACGCCCTCTCATGTATTTTATTATGTACTTTAGTTGGAAAGACACCAAAAGGAGGGGGAGGAGGAATCTTACACCTATGTACAGAACTCAGTCACCAACCTGTACTACTATAACAGGAACATAAGGACCTAACAGGGCAAATACTGTTAATTTATTGTGTTTATTTGTTATACACATTTCTTTAAAAATACACAAGTAGTTTGTAAGGAAACATTGCCCTGAATAGAATGAAGTAACCATGTTGTCTAGCAATGTAATAAATGTTCTGTAACAGTGCCCTTTAATTGCCTAATTACCTTTGGTCTTTATCTGGAAATACTCACAAGAAGGTCTTCAGGACAAGTGACTTTTCTGGTCTGGTTAGGAGTCTTTTGTATCACACAAAGGTAGGTAAATAGGTAACACCGGACCAGTTTTGGCATCTAATGCAGAGGCACACGTTGTAACTACAAAACAGCATGTTCTGAGTCTGTGTTTTCTCTGGGTAGTAGCAGCAAGAACACAGTGTTCATTTAAATTAAACCAGTTCCTTGGATAATAACAAAGTAATTAAAGAAGCCACCGAGGAAAAAGAGCCAATTTATTTGAATCATGTTCATAAAAACTACAACATGTGCCTGAAGGTAAAAAATAATGTAGTTAAGATGGCAGATTGATGATTTTTAAAAATGCATCTTGATATTAATTTAAATTATTATCCCTAGTCCGAGAATAATAATGGATGTGAATATTTAATTTTATGATAGTTATGGTTATTCCACTTAAGACAAATTCAGATAAAAAGCTGGCATACTTGTTGTAAGTCCAGTCAACCTCCAAAACAATGTATTAAAATCTGGTCATTTTAAGGTATTCCTATTTCCATAACTCTCATTGTCATTGCGAGAGACATAGACACTTCACTAATGTTTGATCCTGTGACATGTCAAATGGAGCACAGGAAAAATTGCACTTGAAATAATGTGGAACCTTCTATTTTGTATAAGGTCCCTTACACTGAATTTGAGGGTCTCATATCAATCATAACCATACAAGGGAAAAAGGAAAGGTTTAACATTTTACACTTCCACAGCTTCACTGAGGCTTCTCTGGTTTATTTTAGTTATTTGCTCCTAGAATTGTGGATGATAAGACACTTTTGCTAGCCATTTCTTAATGATTTGCCTGAAGAATGGGCCACCCATAATAGCCTAACATCAGCTTGTTCAGGGAAGGCTCTGACTTCGGGCATACTGAGCTCCATCTCCACTGAAGCTTTGTAGACTATGGTAAAATGTTTCTTTGTTACTGTTTGTTAAATGGCGACAAAAGGAGACTTGAGAGAAGGTTATGGTGCAAAAGAACCACAGTGGTAATCATTACAAGTGGTGACCTGCAAGTAAGCTGTAACCATCTCCTGTACGATTCTTCGGGGCTCAGTCTGAATTACAACACGGAACTAGTTTTCACTGACTTTTTAAAATTTTGCGAACACATTACAGGAGTCTCCTCTGCCCACGTGCCTGTGCAGTAGTCCTCTACAGAGATTTCCCTGGCTATCTCCAAGCTTGGTGGTCCCAGTGCAACTGTAGGGATTCCCAGGCTCTGCAAATTAGACAGCTTGCTAATTTATACAAACATTACACCCACAGGACAAGGAGTCAAAGACCTGGGGATTCATGTTAACATTATATATCTGCTTTATCGTTTAGGCGAAATATATAATGCTGAATTCAGGGAGGGAATATCAGTATTTCTAGCAGCACTCAATCTCAGGTTTTTTGTCCTCAATAGTCTTTTCTGAATACACAATTTTAGTTCATCTGCCACCTACCATCAAAACTGGTATTGTAAGGCAAGCTCATATAGAGCCCACTTACAAGTTTATTCATGTTAATCCAGGGTCACAGTCAGTACAGACACAGGCCAGGGCAGGATGCTGAATCTGTCTCACTGGCACTGATGGATGACTGGCACAGAAGGTCTGTTGCTGTCAATGGATACAAGAGAGAAATCCATTCTTATTCTGCTTAATATCTTTGCAGTATTTGGCACTGTTGACCTTATGTCAAGTCTGACAGGTGGCATGAATCCAAAGTAAGTCTTCAACTAGACAAAGACTCATTCTTTCTCTAGTCCCTTTCAACGTCTACATGCATCCAGCTACTAAGTGAATTGGATTTAAAACCCAGTGATACACAGATGGCACAGAACTGTACTTCACCTTCCCTACGTACAAATTCTTTGTTATCACCGAGGTTTTCGAGTGCTTGGATATGGTCCAGTGCATTGCTTTTCTAGAATAATGATATTATCTACAGCAAGAGTAACTTACTGTGATGCAGGAGACAAAACTCATCCATGCAGCAGAAGGCCAGGCACAAATAGTATTTTAGCTGTGGAAAATTCTTTTAGGGTTTTGGTTATGAAACAAAAAGAAAAAAACAATTGTGTAAAATAGTAAAAACCAGTTATTGGAAGGATACATGCAGTAATTGTTGAGGACGAAAGAAGATATAGGCCTACTGTCTTGGATATTTAGGGCAGAAACAGATACTTCACTATTGCATTTGTGTTTCCTTATGGACAGTAGGCAGAAATATCATATATGCTCAAACAGAGAACATAAATACTCTCACCCTATTGCAAATCATACTCTGATGAACTGCTTTATTACACTCTACCACTAAGCATTGCGTACTGATTGATGACAGACAAAAACTGGCCCCAAAATCTCATCTGGCTGCCCACAACAAAGTCAGTGAGCATTTCATAATAAAGTGCTGCCTTGCATCATACAGGTTTTAATCAAAACTAACAAGCAAAGGGGAGTATGAAACTCAAGAACCTCCCTGCATTTTAAACCACACAGAACAAAACACAGTGTCAGATTTTCTGTCTAGCATTGACTTGGCTCTGTTCAAGCCCAGGATTTGTTTTACAGTTGAACTGAAGTTAAATAGGTGAAGTTCTTTGTCCTAAACCCTGGCACTTGCTGATTATGAACCAGTGTCTACAGAGCTTCTAGCACAGGATATAATGCACACTCCTGCAAAGTTTTGCTCTTTGGCTCATAATTAATTCTTGGTTAATTTTGACCTATAAGGCCCACCCCACTTTGAATCCTGTATATATTAATCAGCTCATTGCATTTCAACTTGGCAGATATAGTATGTAAAGAGACAAGACTTGATGTGTACATCTGGCTGGAGGTGAATGCACATGGGATGGGCTTGCAACTGAGCAACTGCCAGCTAACCATCTGGTATGATCTGTAAGTGAGGGTGATGTCAAAGTGCACCCTCCTTGCCAGGTCCTCTGGAAATTTGCACCTGTGTCTCAGTACAGGACAACTTCAAGAAAAACAGTTTCATTATCGAGAGCGACTTTCTTACCCTCTGCTTTACAAAGCTCAGGTCTGTTGTTTCTCAAGTCCAGTTTTAAGAGTCATTTTCTTTCCCTATGGCGTTATTTTTCCTTTTTTTCAGTGGAGATTTTTGTGATGGACAAAGGTTTTCTTGCATTGATGAAGCAGGTTTGGCTACACTGCCTAACACAGGATTAGCATCTGTCTAGCAACCGGGATTCTCTGTGACATGTCTCAAGGGCAGCTGTAGAAAGAGTACCTTGTGCAGAGATTTTATACATCTCTGCTAAAGAGTGTAACCTTCTGTATGTGCAGTCCATATATACACAGGGTGAATAGTGTCCCTTTGTAAAGTATTTCTGTAACTCTCTTTCTCTCACCTCTGCTACCTAACGGTTCTGCTGTATTTCAGGCTCTCTATATCCACCCAAGTGAGACAGGATTTCCTGTAAAACTAACACATCTGGAGTTACCTATATATCTTTTTTTTTTTTTT
>VWZG01008512.1:126072-218367 GCA_013396735.1 Grallaria varia
TTCAATTTCAGTGGGGCAATATATTTACTCATTTTAAAATATTCCCTTCATGTAGCTCTTACACTGGGTCTGTCATTAAAGTTCCTGCTACCTTTGGCAGGAGGTGGGTTTTACAAGTATGAAGAACACCATGAAAAGACAGTGTCTTTTCCAATAATTGCATCTATCTGAGGATTTCAGGTTTTGTGAAAGCCTTGCTGTTCCCTCATTCTGTGAGGCTTTTCTTCACTGCCAGTATCATTCACAGACTTTTAAGAGAATAAGGGTGACTATGCTAGTCAAGGTACCTGGGCCCTGGGGGCACCCACAGCCCTTTCTGGCCCTGCCTCCCCTGGGGTCTTTCCCCCAACGTGACCATGGCCCAGGACACCATTTCAGTTCAGCCCAGGGCTACCAGACCCTGCCCCGTGCTGTGTGGTAGCTGGCCCTACCCAACTCTGCCTCCCCTTGTTTTGCCTTACAGCTGATTTTTGTGAGATACTTTTTGGAAATCAATTCAGTTTTAACCTTGCTGATATGACGTCAGATGTTCTCATTATTCATAAATATTTCCAGTTTTCTTCTAGAAAGAAAAAAAATCATGCTACTATAGACTTTGCTTTGGGTTTTTTTCTGGTTAAAATATTAGTAGACTAACTGTACTTTGTGATAGGTAGAAGCAGGTAAAACACAATGAAGACTTCAATGTCACATGCAGTTATCAAAAAAGGATGGACAATTATATAAATATACTGCAGTACAAACGAATGTTTCCTTCAGAAGGCTTCTCCCCTATATATGAGCTTCCTTTTTTTTACATGTGGTGCGACAGGCACACAGATATGGAGAACACAGACAACACAGCTAGCTCAATCTTCAGTGTTAACAGCTTTCTTGTTGTTCTGTTACTGTGCTTCTGAAACAATATATGATCTCAGGCACTGGTTTATGGAGTTGAATAAGAGTTCTGCAGAACAGAGTTTTGTATTCACCCTTTGCAGATATTGTTTCACCTTCATTGCCACGTGCGGGATACTGAACAACACAACTGTACACTTGATTTCATACCTCTTGACACTCACTGAAATCTCATTTCCAGAAATATATGTGTACCCTTTTTTTCTTTTTTTGTCTCTGGTAACAGAAGAACATGACTTTTCAGGACAAAAGAAATAAACAGCAAGCATACCAGGTGATCACAAGGAATACTACCTTAACCTTTGATTTGCAAGTCTTTACTAGTAGTGCTATTTCCATGTAACTACTATCGAGCTCTTGTATTAATTAAAGAATGTTCAGATGATTTAGTTACAATAATTTATCGTTTTAACCTAATAGACCTTTTTGTTTCTATTATTGCCTATGCTTTTGACATCTTCCTTGCCATGGTCCAGACTATTCAGATTATAAAACAGCCACCAGTAGCAGACAAAATAATGAATATAACTTATGACCACTGCATGCAGTAAATAAATAATAGCTGATAACAACTAATAAAAGTAACAATAAATGGTTAGCCCAGGGTTTATGTGGGGAAAACACACACATTTCAGGTCCAAAAGGTTTGAGTTTCTCTTTGATAGTTCAGCAACTTTATTTGCCAATGATCACAACCAAAAGTCAAGAATTGTATTGGGCTGCAACTCGGTTGAGACCGTGCTATGAACTGCAGGCAGTGTTGTGTGGTACTGAACTTTCTGGGACAGACTAGTGGAGCCATGTAACAAGAAACCTCATCAACAGTGGGATTAAATGCTACCAAACTGCTTCACACTCCCAGATATTACCAATTCCATGTGAAAGTACAAAATATACAATGCTTTTTCCTCTGCAGAGTCTCTCAGCAGACGGGTAATTGTATTTGGTAAAGTTTGAAATACAGGTTAAGTGAGATTGGATGCCTTCCTGTGTCCTTCAGGAGTAATTGTCTGGGACCCAAACCGATTGCTAACATTGCTAATATGTATGACTGAGAGATACACAGGTTATGTCTAGACACTGGAAAGCAGAATTTTAAGCTTGGAGGTAATTCTTACACTTCAAAGCATGCTTCAGAACTAAATATTTAAATTTTCTTTTCCCTAGAGAAAAAGAAAAGAAACGCTACAAATTTTCCCTGTGGAAATTTGATTTTGCAGAACTGCTTTTCTGTCACAAAAGATTTTATTGAAAAAACTCTTGAACTGCTCTGGGTGCTCATATTAAAGTAAGGAAGAGAATACGTATCTGTTTGAATATTTCATATGAATGGACTGAAAGCTTCAGAGTATTTTTCAAGAACAGAACCATTTGCTTTCAAGGGCATTTTTTTCTTTATATCAAATTCAAAAACAATCTAATTTTATTCCTTTTTTTTTTTTTTACAGAATATGAATTTTATTCAACATTTAATGTTAAAATTTCTCTTAAATAGCAAACAGTCTAATTGTAAAAAAATGCTCAGCATTGTTCTGTGTAGTAATGTGCAAATGAGGAACTACCAGGACATAGCTCACAAAGTCTGCTGTTGAGTATTTTGCAATAGTGAAAACATATCAGATTTCCCTTCACATAGAGTTAACACCATATGAATGAATCTCTAGGATAAAGTGTAGCTGATTTCATTTATTGCAACATGTTTTAACTTTTGTCATCTGTTGATTTTTCCATTGGCCATATGCAGTAAGTTTTTTCAGCTGTTTCACCTCCTTCTCCAGAACACGTTTTTTAAAGGACTGAAAATAGTGGCATTTCCCTGTGACAGTAAAATCCTCATTTATTAACCTACAGCAACTAAATCACTCTTTCAAAGACTGTGGCCGGAATTTAGTAACGTAAAGAACCACTGCCAAGGAAAATTCAATGGCAATATAATGATTCTATCTGCTGTTAACAAATACAGACACTTTCACAGTACCACTTTATCTGTATGTAGAGACCACGTAAGGCAACTCTCTGCCCAGAATTTGCCATTGACCTGATGAACAACACTGAACCAAGTGCTTTGCCCTCTCTCCACCTTGATGTCCTTCGCCAGTCATTTTCTGCTTGGTTTGTGAAAATGATGCACATTTTGTCTTATGTGTTTGTGTAGCATCTTTTCTGCAGTCAAGTTCTGCTCATGCTCAGAGCTGACTGGTGAAATTAATTTATACTTAATGAGAGTAAGAGTTGTTCCACGGAGATACCAAAAATTTAGAACCTTAAAAATGGCAATTGCCATTATTAAAACATTAGTCTTCTTGGATGGGAAATCATGCAGAGGAGAAACAACCCCATGGGAATTGCTCAGAAGCCTACAGATATCATACCTTGTTGGTATGGTATGTACTATGGATTTTGCCCTAGTTTGAGTCTAATTTTTCCTCCTAATTCACCTACCATGCACACAACTGACCTCCTGAAGTTCAAAGCTGGCAGTCCTTTGCAGAAGGAGAGCCAGAGGAGATGTGGTTCACCACCGTGCTCTGATTTGTTTGAATGAAGTAGTGAGTCAAAGCTGAGTGGATGCTTATGAGGTTGATTGCAATGCCCTGTTGGGCCCTTTTCCTGTTTCTGCAGAGCAGTTTAAGGAAAAATGGGTTCCTCCTACTTCTCAGGAGTGAAGGCAAGGCAGAGCACACAGGCAGCAGGCTTCTTTCCATCTTTGGTAAGGTGTGGGGCTGTTCATTGCCACCACCGAGCTGAGACCAGGGCTGGCTGTGGAGTGCATTTCTTCCATGCCAACTGTGTCTGCTGTCAAAGGTGTTACTTTAGTGCCCTGGAAGAATAGAGCAGTGTCAGAGGAGCTCATCTTGACCAGCTCTGCATGATCAAAGAGGCAATCACTGCCTCTGACTTTTACTACATCTTGCCTATGTGAGCCATTCTTCATTGACGATAAAGTGATTGATAGCAACAGTTTTGGTCGAACTTTTTTTTTAATTGTATATTCTGGGAAGTGGATTTGTCTTTGCTTTTGATTTTTGGCTTTCTCAAGACTTAATATATGAGAAATCAAAACTGCTTATCAAAAATAAAAGAATAATTTCAATGCAATGCAAACACTCTGAGTTCATCACAACAGATCTGTGCAGCCAGAAAACTTGGGTATCATTCTTTCAGGCCCATAACCCAGGCTCCAGGCACAAGGTGACAGAAAGTTTGCTAATCAACTGCACAGTGAGGCATGTTCTTTTGCAGTGTTTCCATATGCCTGCCAGCATATATAAAAATTAGCAGGACCAAATGAAACAGGTTAGAGCAAGACCTACTGGGTATTTAGTGAGTCAATGTACCTCCTGGGAATGCTCTCCATGAGACACCCAGGGCAGAAAATCCATTTGCAACTGTGCAGTTGCCCTGGAGTGATAGCAGGATATACATGAGAACTCAGTTTGCCAACTTGTTACTGGGCAAAGCTTCAAGCTGCTCTGGATTCTTGCCTTCCCTTCAGTTTTGGGTACTCTGACATCTATGGGAAGTGTCACAGCTGACATCTGGAAGTGCTGAGTGAACAAACCAGTATGGAGCAGCAGTAAAATGGGAGCAATGAGAGAACTCTGTGTCCTGAGCCAGCCTTCTAAGAGCTTCCTTTAAGCTGATCAGGTGTGCAGCCTGAAGGGGCATTAGATTATCTCACTAGGTCTCCCAGTTAACAACGGTTTATTAACCCAGTTATGCTCTATTATCTAGTAACCCTTATACTGAGGGTTGATTCATCTATGAAAGGATGGCAAATAAAGAACCTTCCAGGCAATCCAGAGTTGGCTAAGTTTCCAAGAGGCAGAAGCTCTACCTTGGTAGCTTGATCATCCATAGTGCTAAATGTTTCTTTATTTATATTAGCAATATGTGTGACTTCAGACATTATCAACCCTTAGACTAAATGGAGACTTTAATCTGTTCATTGAGATCCATCATTCACTAATCACTCTAGTCTCCATGCCATTTGCCAATCTATGTCTTACTAACAAATCAGAATGAATCACATTATTTTCTAGTGCATCTTCTTTAGCCTTCATATAAAGTTTATGACTTTTCTCAGACTCTAAATTTCCAATTTAAAACTGTGTGCACAGGACCTGAACATACTGCCCTATCATTAATCTTTTCAGTGTGCTGGGACATATCACCTCATCTTGTTACCAAGTGAAAAGTAGATTCCTTCTGGCATTGCACTGGAAGCCCTTAATCAATTTCCCTAAATTTTCTACCCTTCAATCCTCCTCTGAGTCCCTATCATCCAAGGTGTCCTCTCTCATCCTTCTCACTTCTTAAATGTAAAGAAGCTGTAAAACAGTGGTTCCAAATAATTAAGCAATCCAGATAATTTTGAGTGGCTTATCCTTATCATCAAATGAACTACATTAAAAATGCCTTCTTTGGAGCATTAGAGAAGGGGGCGGGGGGGAAATCTTCATTGAATAAACACACTTGGGATTGAAACACTGAAACACAAATAGTTTTAGATATTTGTAGATTCTCCTCTGGCATCTCATCTTCGAATTTTCATGTAGGTGTGGAGGTGATCCATAAGTACTTGGAACATTGTAAAGACCAAATAATTAGAAATTTAAAGGACTCTGACTAAAACCATAATCTCTTATATTTAATGCACACTTCATGAATGAAAAATAGATAAGATTTTGCTGGTTTTCAAGCTACACTCTTTCTTCCCCCATATTTCCCTCCCTGATTTGATCAAATTTACTGAGGTGACACATGAATATTTCCCCATTGTGACAGGCATGGTTGAAACACACAGATTCAAGGAGTGGTTGCAGAGAAAGAGGAATGGAACATTACTTTTAAAAAAAGTCCCAGACATCCCAGAAAGCAGTCAAATATTTATGCAAAATGAGTGTAGCTTTATACACTGGCACTGAACAACACAATGCTCAGTCTCACACAATACTGTCATTCATGTGTGTACATGCTGCCACAGGCAAAAGTCCCACACAATGTATTTTTATGCAATTGCTAGCATATTTCATTACAAGTTGTTTTTTTAATTCCCTTATGCAGGAGATTCTCATGATAGAGACATTCTGTCTCCTCGGAATTTCCTAAAAGAAAGAAGAGTTGCAATGTAGAAACTAGAGAAAATTACGGAATAAAACATCAAATTTCAGTTGTAAATAGCATTAGCAAAGAATATTATCGTAGCAATAAAAAAGGAGATAGAAAGAAACTTTTTCTTCCCTTAAGAGAATTCAGAACACACTGAGATCTATATTGTGTTCTCAGGGCTATCATGCTAAAATACAATCCATTAAAAATACAATGCAAAGTAGAAGAATTGCAAGTATTAAATTTATGATACACAGCACATTAAGACCTTGAAATCTCTTAGTATAAGTAAGAACTGGAGCAAACCTGTGCAACTAAAACACAGAGCAGAATGACCTTTCTACCTCAAGAAGCAAATACCTGAAATCATTCTACCCAGCCAAGCAACTAGTGATATGATGAGAGGAAACGGCCTCAAATTGCACCAGGGATGGTTTACATTGAATATTAGGAAAAATTTCTTCACCAAAAGTTTAGTCAAGCACTGGAACCAGCTACACAGGGGAAGCGGTAAAGTCACAGTCCCTGGAGGTATTTAAAACATGTGTAGATGTCATGCTTAGGGACACTGTTTAGTGGCGGACTTGAAAGTGTTAGATTAACTTTTGGACTTGATGATCTTAAGGGTCTTTTCCAACCTCAATGATTCTACAATTCTACCTCAAAAGAATATCAAAAGGAAAATTTCCAAAGACTGAAAATTTGAGGAAGGCTAAAGAAAAGCATATAAAATGCTTCACTTCAGTTGTCTTGACTGTAGCTGTGATGCAGAAGACATGGCTGAACACACAGCAATGATATGAATTAGTTGAACCCTGGACTGTGGGATTTCTATTAAACTGAAGCTCTATGCACATCATGGGCAGCCTTTCCAGGTCAGTGGTAGTACATGGACTCAGTGTTCCCTGTTCCAGCACTTGGAGAGAATCTGATACACCAGAAAATTATGTGGCTTTTCCTGTTCTACCCTCCAAAACTGGTCTGCCCCTCTTCGCTCAACATGGATAAGAAATCAGAAATGTGGGAGCACTGTCTGGTTATTTCCTGTACAAATAGACAGACAGTTTCCTGGAGGAAAAAAAAAAAACACATCTATGGAAGCATCGAGTGAGGAACCAGCTGTTTGTTCTTCTTTGAGATATCAGAGACAATGAAATGTTAAAACCTGCACACAAGACAGAGTCTGCAATGAATAAAACATTTTTTTTAAATTCCTCTGTGGAGGCTTTTCTGTGAAATCCACGTGTCCTTTCCATTGAAACTCTCAGAAGGGGAAAACATTATTTATTGTCACAGGCACAGCATTAGCATAGAACACTTTTCACGCTGTGGCTCTTGTCAAAATACCTGTTGCTCTGCAACATCAGCTTTCTGGCCACCATGTATTACTTGTGTCACCTTGACATGCATTGCCTATGACCACTACATTCCAGCATGATAAACATCCTATACCATGCATCCTCTTCTCCTTTGCAGGACAATTAAGATTTTTCTTTCTTTCCCTATCTGGCAAAGCAGCCATCTCATCTTGCTTAAATTCCATAAATCTGTATGAAAACGTCAGGCCCTTATGAGAAGGGACACGGAACAATTTGAATGTGGACTCCTTTTAGAGCTTCTTTTTTGTCAGATCATTTTGCCCTTTTTCCCAGTGGTTCACAGACACTTGTTTTGGGGAGAGCCAGTTTGTTTTGTTATATTGCAGGGCTTTCACACAGATTTCAGTGTTATTATGAAGCATAGAACAGGTATTATTTAAACAAGGCTGCTCCTGTAAATTCACGCTTTTTAAATGCACTACTCCTCTTTTGTATCTTCTTAAATCATTTATGATACAACACAATTGAACATATCATACTTTACATTCCTCATGAAGCGATGCAGAACAATTACAAAAATGCGAGCTAATTAAAGCTACAGGGTAAAGCTCTGACCCTGTTGAAGTCAAAGGGAGTTTTGCATCTTACTTCAATAGAGTAAGTATTTCACCCTGAGGCCCCTTCTATCCCCCTAAGTCTCCCTGGCTGTTTGAGCAAAATGTCCTGGAGAATATCAGGTCCCAGAGAGCCAGTTAGGCAGAGACAGTCATATAACAAAGCCTCCTCCCAGCCATGCAGAGTGGGCAGCTCTCTGTCTTCAGGAAACAGGCCCAGGCTGGAAGAAGTCCAAGCTGGGATGGAACTGTGGCTCCACGTGGCAGCCCCCATAAACAGAAGGTAAGGGTGGAGGAGCTGCTCTGCTGATGCAAGGGTGTAAAGTTACATGAAAGCCATTGAAGGTGAGGGAAAAGGGCCTGAAGCTGTGTTGCAAGGGCAAGTGATCTGAGCACTTGAAACCAAATGTTTCCCTAATTGCACTTTAAAATGTTTCCTCCTGATTAGGGGTGCCCAACCTTTGCCACTGGGGGGGAGCCACACAACTTCCTCCCCTTGCCTCTGAGGGGCAGTATGTGATGGCACATCCCCTGGGAAGGACCAGATGTCCTATACATGCAGAGGACACAGGAGCTTTGCTTTTATTTTCTACTTTCCCAAGGGCTTCTCAACACAGGACAGAGGGTAGACTGCTGGTTGGAGAAATCACCCCGGTGGTGGCAACCCGTTACTAGTTGCTCTGTGTCCCAAGGGGTCCTTCAGCCTCTCCAAGCGCATTTAACAGATGTGTGCTTTCCATGTAAGAGGAAACAGGGTCCCAGGCAGGGTTAGAGTGGTGAACTGCCCCATTTCCATCTCTACATGACAGAAGTGAGATGCCACATGAGATCTGTAATCAGCAACACCACTGGCCCATGGTCTGTGAAGCTTTAAAACGTGACCTACAGACAGGTGCTCACATGTTCAAACTGTCCAAGGTGATTGCTTCTGGGAAGGTTGTGGAGTGGTCTTAGTAGCCCAGTGGGGTTAGTTGTTTCAAGTGGAAAGCTAGGTTTTGAAGAATGTAACTCTGTTCTTGATCTGAAATATTGAATGAAGACTATATTTCTGCTTGTTTCAACGGGAAAGATTTTGGCATGATCTGGCCTTAATATTGGACAGTACATTGCAGACCACGTTGACACTGACAAAATGGGAGGATGGTAAGATAATTATAAGCTGTTGAAAGGTGCTTTCTTGGTGAAGATGTTGGTACTCACAGAATAGAGCACTGAGACTAGAGTTCTTGGTTCAGGGTTACACTTACTGTGAGACTGAACCTAGAGAAGAGAAAGGATCCTTGAATTTGGTATTAGATCAAGGAGGTTTTTGAGGTTCTTAAGCCTTATGAAAACCTGAATCAGACATTGTTCACCTTCCAAAAGACTATGCCATTGCCTGAAGGCCTCATCGGTGCCTGAAGTTCCTTGCTATTTTCATACTTCACTTTTCTCTGTGGGAATTGAATGTGAACAAGCAGTGTTCATTTTGGGATTCTTATGTTGCAAAAGGTCAGGTCCAATTCTCTAATTCTATGTATTCATCTTTACAAGAAGTCTTTTGTTCAATCTAAACACAGAGAGAGAATCAAAGCTCTTTAAATTGGTTAAAGGCAGACCTGAACTCATTTATCCAGTCAATGTTACTGTTTTAAGAATTGCAAAGTACTGCTTTTAAAAAATCTTTGCTAAATTGCTTGAGGAACCTTAGTGAAATCAAAATCAATATACTTGCAAATACTTAAAAATCTGCCCATGCCATGATGGCACAAACTGTTTTTGTTTCCATCCTGCAATCAATGGGTAGGATGTCATAGACGAAGAGATCCACTGTATTCTTATCAAACACTTGGATTTATTTTTTTTCTGAAATGCTTTATGAACATAGGGATATGTTAGTCAGAAAGAAACACAGATTCAGAAAAATGAAGTCATCAAAATGAGAGACCATAAGTTTATCTGTCCCTGACAGATTATTGATGGAATGCTGGAGCATGTAGGAGCATAGGATAAACTGTATTCTAGTCCATATCAAGTGTGGAACAGTTGTCTAATAATCCCCTTACAAATACAGACCCAACCATGAGATTACATAACAGATCTTAGATTAATTTTCTTTCTAGTGAATTTGCTTTCTAGAAGCAGTAATACCCCTTTTTATGATGACATGCTATGAGATACAGTAAGAATTATTTTTTTCTCTAGACAAGCACAAGTGGGACACTGTCAGGAGGCCATGATAGATGAGCAGAGGTCTGTTTAAGGTAGTACAACAGCCTTCATTCCTGGTTATACAGGGAATAAGACTTTTAAAAAGGGATTTCAGGTGCATGCTGATAAAAAGATTTTTAGCCAACAGGGAAGAATATGTCACCATTTTTCCTGTCAGAGTCACTCTTGATTACCTCTTGGGTTTCTCAGGCATCTGAGGTGCAGAGCTCAGTGAACTTGCAGTCTTCATCAGTAGCAATGGGTTCAACCGAATGTAACTGTAGGTAGAAACTGTTAGGCCATTTTTGGTCACCTTTCACAAAATATCACCACCATGCAATACATCTCATGGAATGGCCTTTTAAAGTAACAAAGTATGATGCACTGAACTGCATGATTTCTTGCCCAGCTGAATTTCTGTCATGTGGGTGCTCTGCTGTATGGGTGATAGAACAGTTTTCAAGAGATACCAACATCTGTAAGTCCAGAGAACTGCACACAAATTGAGAATCTTCTGAATTGCTGAGACCACAGCAGACAAGAAGCCCATGACACTCCATGTAAATGTAGAATTTATTCTTCAGCAGCTCCAGCTAAGAAGAATTTGGATGTGTTCATGGATTCAGCAAGACACCAAGTAGAGGTATTTTGGAAGAAGAGAATCTTTGACTGAAATGCTCATGCTGTGAGTGGGGCTTTCCTAAAGCCCATTCCTCTCGAGTATGTCTCAGGTTTTATTCACTGCATTTTGAACAGATGAAAGAAAATTTGCTTTAATGCCCATGCTGTAAGCAGTATTGTTTCCACTGTCAGTTGCATGGCTGGCATTTTCAATCTGAACCTGTTCTGTGATCCACTGTGAAGAAGATGTCCCATATGCTAACCAGGTACTGTGGAGCTTGAGTACAGCAGGACAGACTCTGTTAAACAGGTACCCACCAGCATCTGCTGCACAGTTTTATAAGTAATTTGGAAGTCAGTGGGTCAGTTCACTGGAAGTACAGGGTCAGTGCAAACATTCACTGTTCATAGCCTGTGATTGCTCTGTCATCACTTTCCACATGGAATCTCACTACTATCAGTTGTGTTCCACCCTTCAAAATAAAAGTTACTACACCACATTGCATTAAGGATTTGGGTTGTGGAATTGATGATCATATTTCTCTGCAAGTATTGATCTCTCAAGATTAGATATGATCATACTTTCTCCTTTGTTCTGACATAAGCATGGAAACCACTGTTGTTGCAAGGTTATAAAACCTTCAAATGTGACTATATTTTGTTCTTGTAAGTTGACAGTTATACCAACATGTGGGTTTTTTTGATTAAGCAATGCTAGCAGCATCTTATTTTGCATACCTTGTTGGTAGCTTTTTTTTAATGAAAGGCTGAAATATAATAGAAAGAGTCATGTACTTGGAAAGGCAAAATCATATTTCCGTTCTTATTTTTCTGATGAACACCACCCAAATCCTAGTCTCCTTGACTGTTGAAAGGATTGATTTGCATTGTTGGATAAGAATGGTTCTGCTGCCCAGACAGCCAGCTCCAAAACACTTGTTCTTTCCACTCTTTCTAGGTATTATAATGAAGTGCTCTGGAGTAATTCAAATTATGTAAATACTCTTTCCTATCAACTATGCTTCTCATATATTCCCTTAGAGCAATATCAAAACAGTGTAGAAAGGATGCCTGATACTCCCTCTAAAATGCTATTCACTTAAACTGTACTTTTTCATGGCTTTTCTACTGGAATGAATTAAGCAAAGCAGAATTAACCTTGTCAGTCACCAAGTCAGTTTCCATGACACACAGGGCTGTAACTAAGAACACAGAAATAATAAGAGAGCCCCAACACAGTCACCCTCCACTGATTCCTGCATAGAATAATGTCAAGTGCTTTGGGGCGCTCCGAGGAGATAGACCCCATATAAATGTAAAGTAATAGGTAGCAAAAAAAGTCTTTTTGCCTGGAAGCAAAGGGCAGTGGGACGTATTCTTAAGCAAAAAAGGTTTTATGTCCAAATCTGTGGATGGTGGGAGAAGCTCAGCACACGTCTCAGACACAGACAAAAGCACTGAGCCGGTAACTAGAGTGGCCTGAGTGCTAACTGTGGCCTGAGCAGGAGTTGAGGGAAGAAAACAGGCTGCTTTAGCACAAGGCAGAGCCAAAGTGGGAGATACAACTCTTGTAACAGAAACCAAGTCATCCTCATTAACACTGGAACACATGATGAATCCAAATATTTCTGGCAAGCTTTTTTTAATTCTGTCTTTCTAATAGTGACTACAGCAATGAAAGAATCCTTTGGAGGTAGAAAAGAGATAAACTTGAGCAAAGCAGAAGCTTCAAGGAGAACATGTTATTTCAAAAGGGGTTGCCTTCCTGAGCTTTAACAGAACAGCCTAGTTTTCATGATATGTTGCCAAATTAGAAGAAAAACATATCTCAAAATACTCTTTGTTCTGTGAATGCTTGTCTGTGTAACAGCAGCAGCATTGTTATTCTGTGCCATCCCTTGTTGACAAGCCTGTTTGAGTTCCAGTAATGGAAAACTATCATGTTGATTTGCTTCAGATTAACCTCATCTTCTTGTCATACTACAGGTATTTTCCATTACAAGGAACAAATATATGGTGATAGGTAAATGATTTTGATAAAGTCTGACAAATACTTTAAAACAGCTGCATAGCTGCTTATTTTATTTTAGGAAAAACAATAGCATCACAAAGATGGCATCTGTCAGATGTCATTGGTAATTTTATCATTAGGTGTTGTCATGACTTTCTACATCTGGCTATAAACAACAAATGCTTTTTTCTGTATTATAAATATTATTTTGAATAGCTTAGAATTCTAAACCAATCAGTAGGAAGAGCTGAAAATAGTTAAATCACCAGCAAAACTAACATTAAGGAGTGTAAATAATTGCTCTAACCAATTATGGCATGTTAGCCTCAGACTACAATAATTTTGTATCCCAGGCACAAAGCTGCTGATTGCTTCTTTTTTATTTTTCCCTTCAGATGTAGGACCTGGAAAAACAGAGTTATTCTGCTCCTATAATGACAGTACTAGTGTCACAACGCAGAAAGTATCAAAGCATACAGAGGTATACACTTGTATGGTGTTTACTTTATAGTGAGCAAATACCAGAAGAGACACAAAGTCAGCATTATTTCTGGCTATAACCAGACTTATCTCTTCAGTCCCTTCCAACAACAACTTGCACAATTGAAACTTTAGAATTGTTTCAGAAGGTAAGCTCTGTGCTTACTTAAAATGTGTAGATGTCGAAAGCCTCTACTTAACCACATACAGGGTACTGTAGTGTGCACAATACTGCCTACTAAGCAAATAAAATACCATATCACTTGTGTTAAATGCTCCCAAACACAGGGCTCCAACTTGAAGGCAGTCTTTGCTCTTTTTCTACACATTTACCCTTTTAACACATTTTGCTTATCAAGGAAAGGGGAAGGTTTGACTGATAACAAACTCTTGTGCTTTAACCCCTTTGGACTGCACTGTGCAGCAAAATGTTTCATTGTGTTTGTCTGCACTGGAATGAAGTCACTGGGGAGAGACCTTGAACAAAAATAGAACTCTCTGAAAAGCCTTGACATGTCCTCTACATTCCATAATAATTCTGAATTCAGAGATGATTTTGGAATGACCACGAAAACTTGCCAGGGGACCTGCATATCTTGGTAGGGAAAAATAATCCCATGTGCCCAAATGACAAACCATTTTGCCACTGCAGACATAGAAGGAGCTGGTGGTTCTGTCTCGTTATTTAATGCAGAGCCTTTTAATCCTGAACTCCGTTGCTATGTGATGCCTAGTTGGTCCATTTAAAAACATTCTGTGATCTCTCTCCAGCTATGATGAGAGGAATGGTCCAGCTACAAACTCCAGCACCATAACTAGTACTTAATAGGCCATCCTCAGAAGATGGGAGAAAGGCTGAATGGACAGCAAGGCAGAGCTGATCCCTTTGGTGTGATACCTCTCAAACAGGATCTCCCTCCCTTGACAGTCCACAGGAAGGAAATTTACCTTGTCTCCATCCTCTCTGTAGGTATCACCAACTAGCAATGCCAAATAAACAGGTCATGGGATGTAAGACTGACAGAGACCTATTATAGTCCTCAGTAGCTGAGAATGGGACTCCTTCTCTTGTTCCCACCATGTCTGCAAGATGAACCGAGTTTGGTCCTTCAGCTCATGAATACCCTCTCACACATCCATGATCCCACTCTACCATCCATTTCCCTTGTCCTATACATGTGAAAGAAGTGCTTGGAACCAAATGAGGGCTTCTATTATTTCCACCTAGGAAGATTTAGTGTACTTTTAGTGGCATTATCTGACAGTCCGGGCACAAAAGTAAGGTCAGATCTACTTCTAGGGCACTGTTGGCATCTATAGCTGCCTGAGTTGTGCTCTAACCATATGTGACACGCACAGAGTGAATTTATTGTAGCAATCACTTTGAGCATATCTCAAGGATTTCATCATAATATTTTGCTCCTTGCAATGCCAGAGAGAGAACAACAGAACGAAAGGAAATGCACAGAACTTCCCCTCTTATGAAAAAGAAATGAAAGAACAGAAAACAGGCTGATTTTCTCCAGGGCAATTTTATGTAAAAGAAAGACCAGCAACATCCTTTAAGGCCTGAAATGTCAAGCTTGTAAAAATAGTATTCTTGGGAGTTGTATTTGATCATTTGTTAAATACTGTGATATAAAATGTAGAAATCCATGCGTAATGCTTCAAATCCCTAATCTGGTTTAAAAGGTCAGTTGAAGCCTAAAAGGACTTGACATTTTCCCTTTAAAATCTGACTTTTTGACTCAGAGCTAACAACATTTGAGCCTGAATGACCTGAAGGATAAATACAAAAGCTGATTTCAATTGAACTATTTAGAAAGTAGGGGATCTTCTAATTTGTAAGATAGCATTCAGGGAGGCTTTTCCATTAAGAACTCAATCGACTGAAAAATGATTTCCTTGGGTATTCCACAATCTTTCAATGCTTGTGTAAATTTTACACAGGAGGGGGCAGCGAGTGAGGCTGAAGATGTATAACAGAATGCCAGGAGGGCAGAAAGCCCATTATGAAACAGAGGTAACTGGTCTTTGCCTTTAAAAAAAATAATAAAAAAAAAATTGCATCCTTTCCAATTCCTCCTTCACTGCCTGGGCATACTAGGTCTGCTTCAAAATCTTTAGTGCCCAGTGCAGACAGGCTTGCAAGCAAATACTAATGTCCTGATAAGCACGATTATGGTCCCTTCCAGCAACACCGCTTCCCACGCCTCAGACTTCATTTGGCCCACAGGGAGTGCTCCATGGGGATTTGATGGCTGTTTTTGTGGAGGTGTGCACTAATCACCTGCCTGGCTGCATGGCTTCCTTGCAGAGGCTCTGGCTCTTCTGCCTGGCTCCAGATCCACCAGAGGTTCACTGTGGCAACTGAAAGCACAGTTCCTTTTTCCTCCCAAATCCTCCACTGTTCTTTGAGCACCTCCCTCCCTGATGCCCTTCAGTTCCAGACCCCTCATGGTTGTTTTGCACCTTCTCATCTGTTTTTACCAATGCCATAATGGAGAAACTAGTGACGTGTGGTGGCAGGTCAGCCTCACCCCTCCAGCCATTCATGCCCATGGGTGTTGGCCCCGCTATGCACAGTCTTCCAATGAGGCAGAGGGTGATGGACGGGTGACAGTGTGTGACACCTCACAAAGTCCCTCCCAGAAACTCTCCTCTGTTTGGACAGGGGTGTGCACCTGCTTGGCCTGGGGAATCCCGACATGGCCCCCTGAGATCTGGCGAGCAGCACCGCTGTGCCACACTGACACCCATCACGTCGACCATAGCCACCAGTCACTCGCCGGAACAGAAATACCATTGATTTAACAGAGTGTTGTCCCAGGATGAATGTCTTCCAGCTTCCCCTGGTGTTTGTTTTTGATAAATGCCTCAGTTTCAGCTCACATCTACCCAGCAGCTGGGGACTATTATGCTGTGACAACCTTCTATTCTATTGTCACAGTGTCAGATGCCTGAAAAGGATAATAGGTAGATATTTCTGCTCTTTGGATGTTAAGAAATAAGTGACATTCCTCTTCCTTATTTAGTTACTTCTTAATTTTAATTAATGGCTTTAGTGATAATTACCAGATTCCTATATTGATAAAAACTGGCACATTCTGCATGTTAATAATAGCACAAATTTGACATTTATGAACTGCTGTTCTTTTGCAAATATAGACATTTGGTAATCATCATTATGATGATAAAATTCATTAGAATTTGAGAAACAACCTATTATCCCTTCTGCCCATCATCTTTTAATTAAGTAACACAGAAAGATTTTGTAAGACCTTCCTAGTTGCATTGCAGAGTATTGTTTCTGAAAGGGAGTGTCTATGTATCAAAATACCTCCATTTCAGTTTTTATAGAATTAATGAAAAGACCAAAAGAAGACTGACAGTAGATTTATTCCAAAATGTGTTTCAGACATTTCAAAAATTTTAGCCACACTTAGTTCAGCACATACTTGAACCTTGGTTGGAAGTAGACTGGAGTTTAAGTGTAGACTGGAGACTATAACAGTGTTAGAGTCTATAACAGGATTTGGAAGCTTGCAATAGGAGAAAACTTTCATGATAATTTATTCTTCAGAAATTTGTAGCACTATGACTGCAAGAAAATTTGTGAGGTCAGTCACTCATGTTAAAAGTTCAGTTGTATCTAAAATGATAAGTAAGCCCCTTTTTTAATGCGGATATGGGCAAGAATCAAAAAAGTATGGGGGCAGATTAGATTCAGACACATTCAAACAGTGGAGGCATTTGATGAGGTTCAGTCAGATCTTTCAGTCCTCATCTACCTCTGATCTACATTACATTTAAAAAGTTTAATCAGCATTTTGAATGGCAAAAATATAAACAGTATTAAAATAAGTTTTTACTTTTGGTCTCTTAGATCTTAACATCTGGACAGAATAGATGTCTTAAGCAATAAGACTTTTTTGTTATTATGGCCATGATCTTCAGGGCTTTATCCACTATAGGCACAGTTTGTATTATTTGATAATATCCTAAAGTGAAATTTCAACTTGTCAACACACACCTGATGCTGTTACATTTTTAATTCATTTATTTACCTGACTTAACCAGAGACATACTCACTTCCTTTGAGGCTACCTTTTTAATCAGTAGAACCGTCAAAAATACTGCTGAGAACTTATTTTAAGAGTTCCTATGTATTTTCCTCTTATTCCTGACCACTTTGATGCTGGTGAATACTCATGTGGGTAGCACTTACAGCACCAGCAAAGGCTTCAGGGAAAGATGCTGCCTGTGCCTATCCTATCTTTGCCTTTCAGTCTCAACAGGGCCTAATATACTAACACATCCCGGCAGATTCTCATGCATGCTGTGATATATCATCACTGTGTTCAGCCAAGAGTGAAGGAAGCAATTTCGTGAGGTCACAGGATGGTCAATGCTCTTCTATTTGAGTTTTTCTTGGGTTCATCCAGGCAATTTTAATCTCAAAAGGTTGTTCCCCTTCTTTACATAGTTAATTCCTTCCTCTAAAGATCTGACATAACTCATTTGAGGAAAGCAACAAAGCAGTTTCTTTTTCCAAACACAGTCTGGTGTCATACAGAGGCTACGATGACACAATCACAGACAAACTAATGAAAAAATCTCACAAAACAGAGGAACAAAATATTTCTTCTTGCTTAGTCCAAGATTCACTCTCATGGGTTTTTTTTGAAATTACTGAAGCTAGCTGGGGTAGTAAAATTCCCATTAGGAAAAAAACCCCAAAACAAACCAAAAAGCAACAAACCCCAAACAAAACACAAGTAACCGACCAAGAAAACAAACTAACCAAAAACCCAAACGACATACACTCCCCACTATTTTAATAAAAAAAAAATAAGTAAAAACACAAGAACTGTAATACTTTGTCCTAAATGTAAGAATTTAAAGTTGAATATGATTCTGGATCTGGAATTTGCTTCCCTTCTGTTCCTACCACTCTCTGAGGGTTGACTTTATTTGGCAAACTGGAGCATCCAGTGATGCAAGAGAACCACTTCTACTCTTGAAGAGTGATGGTATTTCATGGAAAATACCACCTGGTCCACACAAACACCAGAATGAGGCAATGGGACTGCAATATCCAAGATGGCTACAATTGTACTACAGAACTGGGGGGAAAAAACAAAGCAAAACTGTTTGATCCCCAGACTGAGACCTCTTCTGTAACATTTGCTTTAAAAATAAACAAAGCACGGTTAGTTTTCTCAATCTTCCTCTAAAAACCACATAGAATCACAAATTTTAGATGAATTCTGTGATAATCTGCAAATCAGTAGAAACCTGCTGGGGTGGGTGAAGAAATGAAAACATTCCCGTTCCTATGTTTCAGAGTCTGAAGTGAAGTTACCTGTAATAATGCTGAATTGCTGTGCAAACATTTTACACAGTTCTCGTTAAATATACAATTTTCTTGCTTTGAAATGACAGAGAAAACAAGCTGTTTTAGCACAGATAGTCTGCCACTCCTCTGCTTGAGTACTGTCTTTCACTAGCAATAATAAAAAAGTGGTGGAAATATGATTTATATCTCCAAAAATTTCCAAGAGACTGCCAAATGTTGTCTTCAAGCACCCTGCTCTTAGGCAGCCTCTACAGTGAAAACGTTCCTAACATCTTTCCAATGCAGCAAGCAGGAATAATGTAATACTCTTCCTCCAGATGCATTACATTGTTAAGCACTTAATCTCAAGGACCTTTTTGAAGTTCAGATAGTCCTACTTTATTCATCATCTAGTGTTTAGTTTAAAGTAACAAATGATTGAGCTGAAAGTCTTTCAGGAACAAAATTCCTTTTTTCCCCATACATAAACAGAGTTGCAGCCTTTGCATTTTTCGCCATCTGGCCCACAGTGTGAAATGACATTAGTAGCATGTCAGGTTTATTCCCTTTTCAAAGAAAGAAATAAAGAAAGAAAAAGAAAGAAAAAACATAATCCTAATCTATAGTATGAAGAGTATTAAAATGAAACATCTGCCACGCTGAAATGAGTGGATGAACTCTGAAGTCTACAAGCTGCTGGAGTTCATCAAGTACATGTTTACATTGCTGACTGTTGTAAATTTGCAGGATGATGACAAGAAGTCCACAAACTAAAATATCTTATTCAAATGTTTTTAAACATCTGTTTCAAACAGAAAAGGCCAGAACAATGAAGTAGCATAGTGATCACAGGCAGACTGGGGGTGCAATAATATTGTAAGTTGGGGTTACATAATAAAAAGACGATGGAAACAGAGGCTTGTAACTGCAGTTACTGGCTTGCACTCCATAGTCGATTGACGGAAATGCTGAGAGCGTTGTGCCTGCCTTTGAAGTATGTGACTCCATCCAGAGGAAAGACAGAATACGGTCAAATGATCCTTAAAAAGCTGGCTTTTGCTACAGTACCTGCTGATTACAAAGCCAAATAAATTCTGTGCTCCAGAGAACACCTCCAGGAATGAAAGATGTCAGATTTCTCAACAGCTTTGTACAACCAGGAAGCACTTGACAAATGAGATTGCATTGTTTAGCAAATAGACTTTGTCCTTGCTGTTGAAAGGTTTTTGCTTTGCAGGACTTCAGACTAAAGTCCTGGGGTATAGTTCTTTTTTTATCACCGCCACAAAATTGAGATGTTGCCATGTACTGAATCGTAATCCTTATTCTCACCCTAAAAAAACCCCAGTGATGTTTAATGAAAAGATGTTAGATTTTTTTTTTTGCTTCTCAGTTTTTTGAGAGGCAGCCAAGAATGAAACATAAAAACCCAGTATATCTTCCTGGTTCATAGTCTGTACTCATTTTAAAAGCAATTTAATAATAAAAAAATAAAACTATTATTACTTCTTAATTGTCTTTGTGAGGTGATATAACATTCTTCTGAAAATCACCAAAGCCCTTTGGAGACTGCTGGGACCTAGGCACTTTTGATACAAAGCAGGGACAAATCTGGGATTTACATTAAGTCCTTAGCTCAAGCAAAATTAAAATATTCCACTGTCTTCAAAATATCTTTGATCTGATGAAGCACAAGGCCAGGAAGCTAGGCATAGTGATCATGGCAAAATATATCCTTGGCATAACTATGGCCAGGGCTGTCCATACTATTTATTGTTGGCTCATTCCCCCAACCAGTTTTGGCACATGTCAGTCAGCAGCTAATACACAGGTGCACTGAGGGAGTCCAAAAGGAATTAGGATTGCTCCCGGACAGATTATGTAGGACAAAACTGTTTCTTTTTCAGTTTTTCAGGAAATAGAACACAATATGAACTAAATCTAATTATATGGATATGAGATGTTCCACTTGCCTGGAAAGTTGGAAAATAGTCCTGGGCCACCTTTATTTCCTAGTATCTTTATGATAATTTATTTCAACTAGCATTATCACAAGCAACAGAATTTTACTGTGTATTTGACTAACCACAATGGTGAAATAGTACATTTGCACGACAGCTTCACCTCATTATCTTGGGAGGATTAATTCCCAGTGACTTAATTTCATGTTTATGCACCCAGGTTAAGAACAGTTGCTTGTGTTTGTCAAGGAATGCCAGTATTACTGACTGCATCAGAATGGAGCAGGGTGAACCATCTACCTGCAAGGGAAGTGCATGTCCCAGGAGTACCATCTGGGCTGCTCCGCCGGAATGTCTAGTTTAGGTACTAAGGCATAGAAACAGGTGGAGTTTCTCAGGGCAATCACACAGCAGCACAACCTAAATTAGTGTTGGATGTTCAAGGAGAGGAAGTAAGATGAAAGCATGAAAGGAAAGAAGGGTGATTTATAAGCTAATGATAAAGGAGGGAATAAAACCCCCTCATCCATTGCCCACTACAGGGCAGAACGGGTCTTTGTTCTGGAGATATAATTCAAGATACAATTTATAACAAAGAATGCAGTTAAGCTTCATAGTTGAGCTCATATTCATCTTTAGCATAGTTACCTGATGGGTTTCAAATAGCTTTTAGGATTACTTTTTTAATATTAGTGCATGATTTACTGTACCTTCACATTATCTCAGCTTTGTTAAACTTATAGTGAGCACTGCTGACTACAAGTCTTATTCTTTATTTTCAGGGTGGCTGCCCTTAGAATTCCTTTCAAGGGGAGGATCTCAGTAGCAAGTCTTCATCAGATATATATGCAAAATACATGACTTTCTCAGAGACTTTCTATGACTCAAAATTTAAGAGCTTGGCTATCTCTTTAAAGTATATCTTCAGCTTCTTTGTGCTTGCTTACACTAGGATCCAAGACTAAGAATTTGACTTCTGTAACATTTCACTTCATCTTTTAGGGTCTCTACAAACCTGGGCTATATCACATAAAGAGAGCACAGAAAAATAACAGTCCATATAGGGAAGAACACAGGTCCTATGAGAGTGGTTTAGATAACGTATATATAAAGTAACTTAAATGAAGAAATTACTTACACAAATAATAATACTTGCTTCTGTAAAGAACTGTTTTGTCTAGGAGGTTCTTAAAGTCTCCATAGACTTACTACCATTATAAGTTCCTGTAAATACTTTTTTGTGCTGAGGCTGAACAGAGAGGTGGTGGTCATGCATTGCGACAGGGAATTTTGGTGGAAAACAAGCTCAGATTTGACAGAGATACAGGAATGAATTGTTAATAAAGGTTTTAGGTCCAGCAGTCAGTTAGGCAACTTGCATAGAAGAGTCTTCAGCACCACTAAGAACCAATGGTTAGCACTTCCTGAAGTAAAGGGCTGCCATTTCCAGCACTTCTGGTTACCTGCCCCAGGCTTGGCTTTTTTCTGGTGAGACCATTGGTCCTGAGCATGTGCTTCCAAGTCAATGTGTAAATAAGTTTTCTCCATCGAGGTGAAATTTTCTCCATCTCTTCTTTGTTAAAATTTTTAATCTCACTTGAACATAATACCCTCATATATAATTGTTCATTTATTAGGAAAAAGGTTGTTATCACAAATTTACATCCCGGATTTTCTGACTCCTTCATTGTCAATGAGTAGTGTTTCTAATTTAGTCTAGAGTCCAGTTCAGCAAAAAGCACTGGAGTGAAATCTTTCAGCCTGAAAATTTAAGAGCTTAAGGGGTATGTGGAGTCCTCATTCACTTAGTAAATCCATTCCTCCAGAAACCACAAAGCCTAGACAATTACCAAATGTGCAGGCATGCTTGATGATAGAACCTTATTTCTTAAACTTAGAAACAAATAATCATGCCATAGTTAATGATTTAAATGCTACTTAGATGGGAAAGAGAAGCTAAATATCCACAAAGAATTTTCATTTTCTAGCTGGTTCTCACAGCTAATGTAGTCATATAAAAATAAAGAAGCCTTTACATGCAGAGCACAACTTTATGTCTTTTGGATTCTCAGCTCAACAGAATGAAGTTCGAACAGAAGGCCAGCACAATTCAGAAAGTGTAGAAAATTTGCAATCACAGAATCATCTTCTGTAGCCATAATTCCAACCAGTGGTAAAATACTGCCTCGTTCTGTACAGGGGTATAGGAATATAATATGTATATGTAAACACATCTTGTGGAGATGTGCGTATGTTATGTGCATAAAAGGCTTAAGAAAAGGTCATTTGTTGGACTGTATTTACACTGAGGGCAAAATCCACAGGGAAAGAAAAAACAATCAACCTCACTAAAAATATGCTTCCGGCACACTGCCTAGGAGAGGGTATTACAAGCCCCCGTGGTGTTGGTAGACTAAACCGCATTTCATGGAAGGGCTTCCTGTGAAGCTGCAGTGATGCTAACAAAGATTTGTCATTCTGAGCACTCAGGAGCTGTGTCAGCTCCACAGAAATGCAAGCGTAGCACAAAGCCCACTGGATCCTCTGCTGAAGTCAGTGGAGTTACACAAATACATAATTTATTAAAATCTTTATCTAGACAGAAGGTTTCTGTTGTAGTGAGGCTGCCAGAAGCATTGTTAGCTTCTCTGCTTCACTCTCTGATAAAGTAAAAGGACCAATCAAGTACATCACATGCATGGGTTCACCTGCTATACTGCATGGCTGCAAAAGAATAGAAAAAAAAACAAAAAAACATTTCATGAGAAGATAATGTTGTTGGAGAGTTTGCTCTTCCTCTGTGGACAGAAAACTATTCCTCATCAGTGCTAAAATAATTAAATTGATATTTAGTGTTAGAACTGTATTTTGTGTATGTGTTCAATAATCTTTGAATGCAATTTGAATCAATAGCAGCAAGTATTAACATTTACATTTTTTGCTGCACATTAAACAGAAAACCTTTTTACATAAAAAAATAGTGTAAGAAATTGTGAACATCAAGATGAATTAAGTGAAGAAATCTTTCTTTCCTATTCATTGTTTTGGTTTGGAACAAAGAAGGTTGAGGAAAGTGTCTATGAAATCCAAACTCCAGACCGCAATTTAAAATCCACAGACTTTTAATCTACTGAATTTTGATTGAAAGCAAGCAAGCTGGCAATAGGGCAGCCTTTCAAAAGCATGAGTATTTGCAAAGAATTGGAAAAGTTGAGGGTTACTAAGGCTCCTACAAATTCCACTTTTCTGAATGAACAAGGATTTCATACAATGGAAAAAAAATAAAATACTAATAGTGTAGTCAAAAGATTATAATTGTGTTATAGCTAAATATTTTGGCAAATACTTCATTCTATCTTTTACTGATCATAGAATCCTTCAGCCTGACTTTAACTTGATAAAACTCTGAGTTATCCGACAGAGTGCTTAATACTTCCCTCATGGATTCCTGAGGTCTTCTCAATTGCAAAATATTTCATGAAGGGCTAGGCTTTTCTAATCAGGGTGCTTCTGCTTTCCAGCTTATCTCAAAAATGCATTATTGAAAACCTTTTCCTTTCACAGGAATTTTTTCTATTGTTTATATAGGTATCACAGGGAGATACGTTTGATACAAATTGTTTCAGTTGGAAAGAGCTCTGCCAAAGAAAACAGACAGGCAGCTGTTTGCATTGCATATAAAAATTTTGTTAAATATGGCTGCACCTGTGTAAACACAAATTTATTTCCAAGAAGTACCCCTGCAGCTGCAAAAGCTTTCAGACATTGCCAGACAAGTTATTTTTATTAAACCATGTAACATACTAAATAGCTCTTTCAATGGTTGTCATGACTTAAGAACATGTAATATAAAAAACATTGTCCATTTTTAGGGAAGATATATTTTATTTTTATTTGTCAAATGCTAACAGAGCAATGGGTCCACTTTATAAATTAGCATTATGCTATATTAGTATGGAAACTTAAAGCAATGCATAGATGCATATACTCTATGAACACCCTGTGTGTGTGCACACATGTGCAGAATTTTATACTTTGTTAGTGCCTTAGTATCTGCCTGATTCAGAGTCTATCAGAGGTGATAGAGAGATTTTTATTGCCTGCAGCAGACTATGAAATGTTAACAGTTATGCAGCAGTTAACTTGAAATGCCTGTATCTGGTATTGTATTTTCTGTGCTTCACTTCCAGAAAGCTTAAATAAGGCTATTTAAAGACTGGAAGATGCCCAGATGCCCCATGGTGGGCAGAGATGGAGACTGGGGCAAGCACAGGGTCCCTACTTTGTGGCATCCACAAACGCAGGCCTGCCTCAATGAGACAGGAGCAGAGAGGTAACAAGTCTTCTGGGTACATTGGAAACCCACTTGGATTGTTAGGAACCCACAACCAAATTAAATGGCCAAAGAAAGCAGCATGTCCATGCAGGATGAACCCAAGAGCTTTCTAACTATAAGACATAATTTATTCCCCAGCTCTGGTTACCCTCGAAGACACAAAAACACCTTGCCAAAGTGGGTACAAATGAGTCTCCAGGGACGGTCTGTGTGACCAGGGGACAGAGTCCATATTTACGAGTATGCATTCTCCAGCCTTTAGTAGCCTCTGGGGTGGGATTAATAGACGCGGTGTGCTGAGGCTCTGGGTTTCCCTGTGCAGATGCGTATTATGTAATTTTTGCACTCACCCTGAGATCCATCCTGCTCCTGCGCCAGACTTGGCTGAAAATACTTGTATCCTTATTTAAATCTATATGTATACATGTTCAGTCTATGTGCAACACATCAAGTAGTCTACCTCTTCTTAATAAGTTCACAGATCTCCCACTGACATTTATTTTAGTTATTTATACTAAATCATTTTCAAGGAGAATAGAAGCTCTTTTGTACACTCTAGGCTGCATGAATGGCTTCCCTAGAAAGCCGAAATCAATAGTGCTTAGTGATTCAATCAGTGTTAGGTGTAGCACCAATTCAAGGGTTAGGGAACCTCACTGAATGGGGTAATATGGTGCCAAAGAACCCATCTGAGCTTAGCTCTCCTTTCTGTCTTTCCAGGGGGATGCAGAGGAAAGGGTGCTAGGGGCACTGCTTGAAATACAAGTGTAAGCAGAAGTAACTGCCAGTGTTTCAATTTTGAAAGTGATCTAGCCACACATAATTCTTTTTAAAGGCATATTTCTGGAAATTAATGTGTAAATGCAAACACACAGAGACACACATATTAAAAAATACTTTTTAAACACATTTTTCAGTCATGCCTCTTTTGACTGGTGTCCCTCTGCCACCAATTCAAGCACTAGGGAATGGATCTTCAGTAAATGCCACAATACCCTTCCTCAGCAGCTTCAATCTCTCTACGCATGATGACCTCAAGGGCAAAACTAATTGGTAGGCTGAATATCATGAAGCTGCTACAGCAGCATTCAGTGAGAAATGTAAGCATTAGAGCAGGTTCCTATGGACTTTAACACAAATGCAGCCTGAATCAGCAGCGCTGTTATTCATCTTTGCAGAAGGAACCAGCCTGAAATACTGAGAGAAGCAGACTAAATATAGCTGGCATGTACCAGCTTGACATAAAGCAGCCCTCTTTCACATGCTGCTCCATTTCTGACCAGCAGCTCTGGTTGCAGGGGTGATAGTGAGCCTAGCTTGGAGAGGGGAAAAAATTAAGCTTACTGAAGTCGGAAAGAGAAAAAAAGCAAAGCAAGTGTGATAAAAAGGGATCACCAACGCTTGCTCGAATTCCAAAGGGATGCTGTTTCTGTTCTTCACAAGCAAGTTGCCTTTGGGTCCCACAAACCTTTAGAGGATGATTTCTTTCAATGTGTCTGCAGTGACAAGCACTTGGATCCGCCATGCGAGATCAGGCAACTGCTGGAATGTAGCCTGCACCGGATACACACGAAAAATGCTTATGGAGCCTACAGGAGACAAAGTTAGAAATAATTTGGCTTTCAGAAGGTCTCAGGCAAGTCAAAAGGTAGGGACTCCCAAAATTTCAAAGGCTGAACTTGCAGGTGTCTGTAAGGATGAAGTATTGAAGTATTGTGATTCTGGAGAATCTTGCCATTAAAGTGAGTTGGACATATGCACAAGAGCAAGTAAGATTTATTGTTCACTACTGAGGAATTTTTTATTACTGTTTCATAATTTCAACCGTTGGTCATAGAAAAGAAACTATGAAACAAGTAGTAAAAACAAATTTCAAACAAATAAATGTTGAAATATAGCTATGAATTCAGCTACAATTGAGTAAAGAATATATAAAAATGATGAATCACACAAGTGTCCATTACAGAATCAGACTGTAAATAAACAAGCACAAGATTGAATTAAATTGTGTCCAGATCCTGGGACCATGATGAGCAAAGAGTAACCGCTTTCTCTAAAATTAAGTGTATGAGTGAAGCTTTGTTCCATGTTCTGGAAGTGGTTTACTCCATACCTGTGTGAATGGCTGTAATTTGTGATGTGTGAACTTGACTCCTGTGAACAGTATATTCTTTATTAGTTTGTACAAGGTTGGCTAGTTGGAAAACAACTCAAAGGCAACAGAAAAATAAAAAAGACAAGGTGTCTCCAGTAAGACTGGGAAGTATGACTTTCACATTCCTAAAGAGAAATCCTAAAGGCTTGTCCCCGCTCACTGGAAAAGCATTGTCCTTCGGCAATAAGGACACAGTCTTGTGTCAGGAGGCAGCAGTAGGGTACAATTCAGGATAATACAGTTCCCTCAATGGAAGGCATGATGGCATCTGCAATGGAAACAACATGGGCATCAGTTTTCCTGCTTAGTGGGTAAGGAAACTGATGACAGTGAGCAGTTCATTTTTTTCCATCCAGTCAAGAAAGATAATTTTCCTAACTGTCTGCTGTGTCCAGAATGTGCAAGAGTCATTTTGGTTTCCTTATTCCTGAAAGTGCAGCATGATTGCACAGCCAGCACTGTGCAAAGCAATCATGAAGTGCATTGTCCATGTGGTAATTCATATTTTATTGAAGAAAGCCCTAAAATATAAAGTGTTGGTTGATTATGGGTAACCAAATCATGCTAGATGTCCATAAGCAATTATAATAAAATATTAAAATAGTTTTATAGTCTAGAAAAAAAAGATAAAAAAGCTAGAGCCACATACTTTTGATTTAGCTGCTTCAATTTCCTTTTTTGTACATTAAAAATGTATATAAGAACTGCCATTTCAGTTGCATAGGATATCAAGCCACTTTATTTTTTGAGAAACACCAATCTAAGTACAGTTCACTTGCCAAGTCACAAAGATTTGCCCCCACTAATCTGCACATAACTGAGTTATGCTCATGATCCTTCCTTAAATAATAAATTTAGAATCCTTATTAAAGAAAGTGTTGCTGTCTAGCAGGAGATAAACTATGCTGCAGAAGTCTCTCGAAAAAGATAGAAATAAGTCGCTTAATAAAGTCTAAATCATTCCTTAGGTTAGCTAATAGAAGCACCCGTGGTTATAAAATTAATCAGTCTCTGCTATTACAGCAAATTGGTGAAGATTGTATTGACACATCTTCATCTGCATGTCTCATCAGAGGTGTCCATGCCATTTAGCTACAAAACCCTGGAGGCTTTACTCTGCACAGAATCTTATAATACTTCAATTAAGGGACACCAAGCTGCCAGCCAGACAGCAGAGCATTTATTTCTTGATGACTCCTTAAGTTGTGCCACAGGCCTATCATTAAGAGAATATTTTTCACAGCATGTTGCAAAGATCCTCATGCCATTAAAAGGAATTGAAAAAGCATCAATTTGTTGTTTCCACCTAACACAGATATTTTTCATTGCTGGAACAGCCATTAAAAACAATCTGTTTTACTGCACTCTGAAAAGATCACAGGAAGTACACATTGTGATTTATTTTAAGTATGAGATTAGTATTAAAGGTATAGAAAATCTGAAGTATTTAGAATACAAATTTAAGAAAATGAAGTATTAAATATTTTGCTGAAAAATCCTTTGTCATGATTTCATATAAGATCTTCAGAGATTCTTAAATGACCTTGAGGGGATCTTTGTTTTTTGAGACAATAAGAATCTTCTGGCCATGTGACATTCAGAACTAATGAACAACACTGTATAATGGATATAAAACTGAAAAGTGAATTTTTGTCCTCATATGCTTCCTATGGCTGTGACCTTTCCTCACTGTGGGTTAATACAGCCTCTAGGCCAAGGCGCGAGGAAGCTTTGCGTAGAATATTGCATGTATATACATATTTATATATTAAATAAATTACACTTTAACAATTTAGGATTAATCTGCAAAAGGACTTGGGCTCAGCCACTTGAAGTGCTTAACTTCAACAGCAGGAAAAACTGAGGTCCTCAAAAGCAACTAAATCCCCACGTGCCCACAGTACCTAAAGGGGGCTTACAAGAAGGAGGGAGAGGGGCTTTTGACAGGAGCATGTAGCGATAGGACAAGGCGTAATGGTTATAAACTGGAAGAGGGTAGATTTAGATTAGATACCAGAAAGAAGCTCTTTTCTGTGCGGGTGGTGTGGCACTGGAACAGGCTGCCCAGAGAAGCTGTGGATGCCCCATCTCTGGAAGTGCTCAAGGCCAGGTTGGATGGGGCCCTGAGCAACCTGATCTAGTGGAAGGTGTCCCTGTCCATGGTGGGAAGCAGAGTGGGGCAGGTTGGAACAAGACCACAGAATCACAGAGGCACAGAATATGCAGAGTCCAACCCTTAGCCCTGCACAGGACCATGCCCAAGAGTCACATCATGTGCCTGAGAGCTCAAGAGTTCTTGAACTCTGTCGGGCTTGCTGCTGTGACTATTCCCCTGGGGAGCCTATTCCAGTACCCAACCATCCTCTGGAGCAAGAACCTTTTTCTAATATCTAAACTCAACTTCCCCTGACACAACTTCAGGCCATTCCCTTGGGTTCTGTCACTGGTCACCAGAGAGAACATGATCCTTAAGGTCCCTTCCAACACCAGCCATTCTGTAATTCTGTGATTCCATATGCTTGGTTTTACCAAACCGGTGAGTGAATGGGGCTCTCCTCTTTTTTTTCATCATCACTCTCTGTAGAGCAAGTATGTAAGCACAATTATCTCACATATCCACAAGGGAGTCCCCCATCTGCCAGGGTGTGCTCTCCTCTGGAGTAAGTCTCCTCTAGTGTCCCTGTTGGAACTCTTGCTTTGCACTGCACTGTAGAGACAAATAAAAAGAGGAAATGATTGTCTTCCTAAGCCAGTGTGCAAGCACCTCATATAATACTCCAAAAAAAAATGGGGTCAATGCTCCAAATCAAGCAGAATGGAGATCTGAAGGGAGCTTTGCATTCCCAGTGACTCTTTCAACCATTGTGCTATTGTGGTGGGGTGACCCTGGTTGGATGACAGGTGCCCACCAAAGTTGCTCCCTCACTCTGCTCCTCAGCTGGGCAGGGGAGAAAAAGTAGAACAAGCAGCGCCTGGACAGAGATAAAGGCAGGGAGAGCTCACTTACCAGTTACTGTCATGGGCAAAACAGACTTGACTTGGAGAAGTTACGTGAATTCATTACCGATCAAATAAGACTAGGAAAATGAGAAAGAGATGCACGTCTTATAAATATCTTCTCCACACACCTCCCTTCTTCTGGGGCTCAACTTTCCCCTCAATTTTTGCTCCCTCCTCCCCCTTGCCAGTGCAGGGGGAGAGGGAATGGGGATTTCATTCAGTTCATCACAGGTTGTCTCTGCTGCTCCATCCTCCGCAAGGAGAGAACTCTTTGGTGCTTGCTCCAGCGTATAATTCCTCCATGGGAGACAGTCCTCCAGAAACTTCTCCAATGTGAATCCTTCCCACAGGCTGCAATTCTTCACAAACTGCTCCAGAGTGCATCCCCTCCATGAACTGCAATCCTTCAGGAACAGACTGCTCCAGCGTGGGTCCCCTGCAGGGTCACAAGTCCTATCTGCAAACCTGCTCCATGTGGGCTCCTCTCCTAAGAAGTCCACAAGTCCTACCAGGAGCCTGCTTCAGCACGGTCTTCCTACATGGCCACAGTCTCCTTCAGGTATCCACCTGCTCTGGCATGTGGTCCTCCAGGGGCTGCAGGTGGATATCTGCTCCACTGTGGATCTTCATGGGTTTCAGCGACACAGCTGCCTCACCAGGGGCTTCACCATAGGCTGCACGGAAATCTCTGCTCCAGGGCTCTTCTCCCTCACTACCTTGGTGTCTGTGGAACTGTTGCTATCACATATTCTCACTCTTTCTCTCTCTAGATGCAATTGTGCAGCAACTTTTTCCCCTTCTTAAAAACATTATTGCAGAGGTGCCACCACTATTGCTGATGGGCTTGGCCTTGGACACTGGCAGTTCCATCTTGCATTGTCTCTTCTGGACATAGGGAGAGGTTCTGGCAGCTTCTCACAGAAGCCACCCCTGTAGCCTCCCTGCTATCAGAACTTTGCCAAGGTTCAAGAACCATGCTGCATCTCTGTTTTGATCTTTCCACTTTACCAGACAGTTTCTTAAATTTTATTCCTGATCGTCCTATGTACGAAGGGGTCATAAGAGCCTCTCAAGAGCCCACACAACCCTTAAGTTGCCATTTTCTTCTGAGTTCTGTATCTTTTCAAGACACCTCATTCTGCTTGTGCCTGAAGGGAAACCAGCTCTCGCTGTGACTGTGAAGCCTTTCCAGTGCTTAGGTCCCTGGTGACCTCTGACCTTGCACATTAATGCTGTAGTTTCATGGGCAATTTTGAAGGAAGTGGTTCCCCCATTTTGCAGTTTAAGAGGAGTATCATCCTCTCCCTGGTGCTGGCACAGCTATTTATGCAGTTGTGGACTTCAGTTGGACAAATAGCAGGTGTTAAAGTTAAACTGGTCAAAAAAATTAGTTGGTTAGTTTTCGGCCAGATTGGTCCTTGACATGCTCAGTGTGCAGCTCCATAACTGCTTTGGTAGACATAGGTCAGGGTGGGCTGAGAAGGGAGGAATGAATAACATGGAGCAGAATCCTTTCACCAGGAATAGTGCCAAACTGTATTATTCCCTCAAGGAATTTTACTCCTGGTATGTTGTTTCATTAGAGCTGGTTAAGCAAGAAACAGGATATCCCAAATGTCATGAAAAGTTTGCTTCCTGAGCATCTCTAAGGTATAGAAATGAAAAATAGAACTGAAAAGTGTTTGTCACCCCAATATGATTGCTCGAATTGTTGTTTCAGTGTACAGTATGCTTAATATAGACTAAAGAGAAATCAATTACATTAGCCACTGGTTTATCTGGCCTTAATATTGATCCTCATATGAGCAATCCCACTGAATGAAATAAGATTCTTAACATGATTTAAACCTCCTTCCTGAAGTAAATATTTCTAGGATTAAGCCCCTTATTTGTAGTAAGTTGTTTTGGGATGAGCCATTAGCAAGAGACATCTTCATTTTAAATCAGCACTAAACTATTATGGTAATATCCAAGAGAGAGATATTAAATTATTTGGCCTCCTACCCTTATTCATAAATGTAAATTTCTGAAAATATATTGAAAGAAGTAGTATTTACAACTTAATCTTCTCTCCAATTAATTTATTTAAAACTAACGTATGGCAAGTGACAATTTTGTGCAGAAAAAATACATTATGTAATGAGGGCCAGACACTGTAGCTCTAATTCATGTGAATAGCCTTGCTTGCATGAATATTCCCGTTGGTTTCAATGGACTATTCATACCAGTTCAATGGGATTATTCACATACATAATACTCTATGGTATTTGAGATGAAAGGTGCTATATAAATGTAAACTGTTATAAAAATATTAATAACATGCATTTTTAGTTACAGCAAAATATGAGTTTATCCTGGTAGCCATTATAGCTGATTAGGTAAATCATGTTTGAGATAAGAAACTCCTACTACACATCCAAAACATTTAGTTAGCTGTGGTTTTTTTTGTAAAAATACAAATACACATTTACATGAACAAAAATACAACATCTATTTATGAAAAGGGTTTTGAGAGCTTTCAGATAAATACTATGTATGCTTTCTTATTCCATTAGGGCAATATATTTTCTTTTTTAGAATAAACAAAACACAAAGGTCCAAATTCATCTCTGCAGTAGTTCTATTGACTTCAACTGAGTTTTACCAAAACCAGAAAGGCAATTTCACACAAAGGGTATCACAAAAAAAATTTTACTGCCAACAATTCAAAGGACCAATTTGCAATGTGTTGCGTGCAAGCAGTTCTTCCAAACCAGCATGTAACCCTTCAGCAGCTTCAGAGGGGTTGAATTGCACATTAGGCAATATTCATGTTTCTAATGCCAAAGCGTAGAAATCCACAGTTTTCGTAGATCCACAGAAATTCATAGATACCATTCACAGATTGCAGTAAAAATAATTAGAGAAAAATCAACAGTCAAGTTACATCTGAAGAACCTTTCCTCAATAAAATAGTGCATTAAAAAAACTCTGTGGGGGCACATCCACAGCCACTGTGACTCTGCAGTCTTCAATTCAAAGTCAGCCAATTCCTAAAGAATAAAAATGGGGAGAGAAAGCAAGTGAGTGATATATAGATTTGTGCCTCCCAAACTAATAGCTGTGCAGTGAATTAAAATCATATAGTCTAGGAAATCAGTCACTGTAATGGAAACAGTCTGCTAATTTATTAGTTTGTCATTAGTCTATTTTCTTATTTATTTATTTCTTGTCAATTCTTCAGGATGCCCAGTAATGTAGTGAGTACAATGCAAATCCCAGCAGTACCCCTTTGGCCTGAGAGGCAGACCTTTTTAGGTAACCACCATGACAACCTAAAGTAATGAAACCTTAAGTTTGCGCTAGATGAGGCAGCCCCTCAGCTCTCTTCCCACTTTTTATTATTCTACATAGGAGAGAAAATTGGTGAGAGATGATGGCTGGAACTTGTGCTCCAGAGAGCTGAGCACTGTCACTTCTATCAGTGATCACCTGGGCTCAGCAATTCTACCACTGTATTTCCTCAGTGTGTTTTTTCTGTCCCTCTATGTTGTGTTCCAACACAAAAGAGAAGGGGCTGGGCCTGTTGAGCCTGGGGAAGAGACAACTGAGAGAGGACCTCATCAATAAATATAAGTATTCGAAGGAAGGGTGTCAAGAAGATGGTGCCAGGTTCTTCTCAGTGGTGCTAAGACTTGAGAAGGCAAACAGAAGCAATGCACAGGGGTGAGAAGAAAAAAGCAGAAGCTTTTTCCTGACATGACCCCTGCCATGTAGACCAGTCCCCACTACATACCTGTCTACATTTTACAGGTACTAATTTTCCAAGCTCATTAGAACTATGTTGGACTTTTCAAAGTGGATAATAAATTCTGATCTGAATAAGAACTACCGTGGAATGACTCCAGTCACAGCTGAACTTGAACCAGAAGCATGATCCATATCCCTCCATTTGTCTCTTTTTCTTGGCTTGCCTTTGTTTTCTCTTTCCTCAGGTGAAGTATTTCATCACATCTCTAAATATTTTCTTTCAGTTTTTCATCCCGTTTCTTAATCTCAAAAACAAAACAAAACAAAAACAAAACCAAAAACAACCCAAAAAACCCCTGCTGAAAAAACCTCCAAACCCCCCCAAAAAACCCCACCACAAACACAAAACTCCAAAGTAGTACATTATTCTAATAACTATGATGATTGCAAAGGTCCTTTCCAACCTAGTTGATTCTGTGATTCTGTATTCCAAAAACCAAAATTTACTGGTCCCTGGGACTCTTCTTTCTTTCCTTTCCCCATTTTGCAGTGGGGTAAGATGACTGATCAAATGAAGTTAACAGGATGGCCAAAAGTGACTGGGGATGACAACAAGGAACTGCACAGCCCAGTGAAGAGAAAGCAGATCTAATGCAGTGATCTGAATCTCACACAGTTTCAGTTGAGCTTAGTGACTGGGGAAAGGCAGCTGGACACCTGAGCTCCATCAGGCTATGGGAAGATCTGAGGGGTTAAAAAGGAACGGTACTTTGTCCTGTGAGACTCAGCTCAAAGTCTGGGGATGCTTCAGTCTCTCAGAAAGATCAGGAAGACACATTGTAGTGGTTTCAGAAGGGCCCTTGAAAGCCTGCTATTTTCATCAGCATCACAGAAAGACAGGGATGTTCATCATCTTTAGTGACTCTTTTTGCACAGGACTTCTTTCTGAAAGCAAAGTAATAAGCAGGTGATAATGAAAAAAATTAAAACCACCATTGCTTTGTAACTTAAGCTGAAGGTTCCATTGAGTCAATCATGTTTAATAGGCATCAATGAACTGATCTTACATAAAAGTCTAACCTCTTCTGGGAAAAAACCCACAAACAAAAATGCACCACTTTTTAATCTTCGCAGTTTTGTAGTGATGAGTTCCACAGTTTAAATATGTCTTTTGTTTTAATTCTGTTGCTTGACTTGAGAGTCACTCTTACTCTCTACTTCCTCCTTGATCTCACTATAAACCCAAATATTTTTCCCATTTTAAAAAAAGGTTGTTCTTCAACTGTCACCCTATTTCTTTCTTGTCTCTTTCATTCAAAAATCTAGAGCGTTTCTGGTTCAAATATTTTTCTGCATCCTCTTCCATCTGACTTCACACCACTAAGGCTGGAAAATTGCCCTTGAATCTCCCACGAGGCTATTCTGACCACTGAGGCACTGCATAAAACAGAAGCAGTGGCATTAATTCCTCTTCCAGATGTGTTTTCTGTGGGAACAGCAAATTTTCACAAAGCTGCACCTTATTATTCTCTGCACAGCCAGCCCAGAATTCTCGTCTTTTTTTTTTTTTTTTTTTGTGAAACCTACAGCAAACAATGCAAAGGCTGCAGCTTATTTTAATGTTCCATTTAACTCCCTTACATCCATCTGCCATATATTCTTTCATCCCCTGAAACTTACTCTGAAATGTCTTTTTGTCCTGTGCTTGTGCCTCTCCTTGTACACAGAACTCTGCTGTGCAGCTGAGACTCCCAGATGTTACCAAGCTGGAAGCAGTACTAACAACTTCACATCCTGCCATCATTTTTTTGACTGTAGAACACGTACAGATTTCCTCTTCACATGCAATGTTAATAAAATCCTGTCACAGGTACAAGAACACACTTAAAAAACGGTAGAATGTTAAGTATAAATGCCAGCATTTTTAACAAGGCCAAGTGCAAGGTGCTGCACCTGGGTTGGGGCAGCCTCCAGTATATACAGACTGTGGAATGAACTGAGAGCAGCCCTGCTGAAAAGGACTTGAGAGTGTTGCTGGATGAGAGGCTGGACATGAGTCAGCAATGCAGCCCAGAAAGCCAAATGTGTCCCGGACTGCATCAAAAGCAGCGTGGCCAGCAGGTCGAAGGAGATAATTCTGCCCCCCTGCTCTGCTCTCGTGATACTTCACCTTGAGTACTGCATCCAGCTCTGGGATCCCCAGGGCAGGAAGGACATCAACCTGTTGGTCCAAAGGAGAGTCACCAAATCAATTAGAGGGATGGTGCACCTCTCCTGTGAGGAAAGGCTGAGAGAATTGGGTTTGTTCAGCCTGGAAAAGAGAAGGCTTAGGGATGACCTAATTGCAATTTCCAGTACCTGAAGGAAGCCTACATGAAAGATGGAGACAGGGAATGTAGTAACAGGACAAGGGGGAAATGGCTTCAAAATGAAGAAAGTAGGTTTAGATTAGATACTAGAAAAAACATTCTTACTGTGAGGGTGGTGAGGCACTGGAACAGGTTGCCCAGAGAAGCTGTGAATACCCCATCCCTTGAAGTGTTTAAGGCCAGGTTGGATGGGGCTCTGAATAACCTGGTCTAGTGAAAGGTGTCCCTGTCCATGGCAGGGAGCTTGGAACCAGATGATCTTTAAGGTCCCTTACAACACAAACCATTCTATGATTCTATGATTTTATCCCATTCAATCACTCATTTTTACACCAGTTTAGCCCTCTGTTCCTGAAGGGGATAAAGGCAAGATATTTTTCCTCCTCTAATAATAGTTTTGGTGAGAAATAAATCCACTTTTCATTCTTGCTGGAAGTTAAGGGCATGGCCATTGTGACTGCTTGACTGGGGTTACCACCAAACTAGAGACTGAATTAGGGCATGTTGAGATGCTCATCATTCAGCTACTTGTTGCCGTTCTGTCACAGAACAGTTGTCCGTCACCATGTACCATTTCTACTCCAGTATGATAAGAAAATCAGGGTGCTTGAGACAACAGTAGATCTCTAGTCCTTCAGCAACTCTTCCACTGTTGTGTGGGCTCTATCTTAGTCTCTAGAATGTCTAAGTATCATTCTGCCTGATGTCTAGTTTTCAGAGAAAGGGATGTCTGCTTATCTATCTGTGTCAGTTGTGACTGTCACAGACCTTTCTGCTTGTAATGCATTTTTTATTTTTCTATGAATTTGGGAAAGATTCAAACACAACAATAATGATCAGCTTTTCCCTGAAACACATAAATAAATTCTTTTAACTATTAAGGATTGGAACCATATTATTTATACACACAATGAAATATATTAATCTTGGAAGTTCAAATTCTACATAAGCACAGGAGTAATAAATTATTTAAATAGTGAATTAACTGAGGAAAAAAAAGATGTAAATACAGGTGAGTGTGTGGGAATTTTTGACACTGAAAGGAGGGAATACTGTGAAGACTGACCCTGATCCTGCAGACATTGGTTTGAATAACTCAGGTCCTCTGTGCAAAGATTTGTTTCAGCACCTGAGGTTCTGAAACCAGAAATGTGTGAATTTTCAGCTGATTCTTTCCATTTAGGAAGCCACCATAAATGAACCATGAAAATTTTTAAATCTCTGCAAAAATGTGCTTGTAAGCAGAGTAATACCATAGACATCGATGAATGCTCATTCATGTTGGACTTTCAGTAATAGATTTGCAAGTCACTGTCAGACGATTTGTTTCCATAAGTTGTCTCATCTTTCTTAGATAATTTAGGCAGCTCAAAGCATGAGCATTATCTTGATCCATGAGAAAAACCCCTCCATATACAGAATTTTGTCTTATTCTGGCAAAACTCCGCCCTGAAAGAACTCATGTGCTTCAAACACCCCACTAATGGTACAGTAAATTACGCTTTCACATTTGGAACATTGTAATAGATTTCTCTACAGAGTGATTTATCATGCAACAATTAGGAACCCTAGGGAATTAGATGGCCATTTTAAATTTTATCAGCTTGTTTCAATAAACTGTTAATGTGACCCTAATGTTTGGGAAGCACTTTAATATAATCAGATTTCAGTTGTTCAATCTACTGACATTAATGGCTACCTCATTAATCACAGGATTCTCACTGAGACCTCAGAGGCTGTGCTAAGTTCACTGGACCAGTTCTTACAATAATAAAAACAACAGGCAATTTTCAACAGGGAAAAAAAAATCTCACTTTAACTGCAAAACATTGGTTTTTGTTATCCTCCAGGAGTTGACAAGACCATTTAATAATCCCTGAAAGCTTGGAAAAACAATATTTTTGTGTAGTTCAGCTTTATTTGAAAATTGGTCAATTAAAAATTATACAGTCATAAGAACTGTAATCTTATGCTGTAAACAAACAGTGCAGCCTAAGATGTAAAATATGGGAGGAAGACTGTGTAACAGCCTATGTACAACTGGGTGTTATGGTTCAGAATATCTACCCCATGTACCCAGGGACAGTGATGTTTCCTCCCTGACAGCACTTGTAGTCCATGGTGATGGCTCTCACCTTGCCAAATAGGCCACTAATTACTAATAAAGCTCACCAATCTGTAAGGCATTACCAGAATACCACAGTGGCTTCCCTGCCATCACCATCAAAGTCTGTTGTTGCCCTGAGAAGTTCAGAGGAAGATTATACCAAAGGCTTTGTATCAGATAGGGTGTTAGAATTCATGTCTCAAGGTCCAAGGAAATTTTTATGACTTCCCTTACAAAAGCCTTGACTGCAGGTTGTCCTTATGGACTATGTTAGGAAACACAGAGTGATATTTCAGTGCAAACCCTGAAGAGATATAGGCACAATTTGAAGGAAAGTTGAATTCTTTGCCTGAACAGATAAACAACCGAACATTTCAATATTTATTTTCTCTCATTTAAAATGTTAGTAAGAAGAAAGGGGTGGGCAAGGGATGTGAGGAGATATTAAAACAGTTTCTGAGAAATTAAAACAGCAGCAAAAATTACTAGTATCATAAAAAACTGTAAACTCAATACAGTAGAAGGACCTTTTCCTTTCTAATTGCACAAGCAGATATAGCAGCTGATGAACTGCTTGACAGCCTTTGATGGACAGCAGAATGGTGGAAACTTGCATTGCCTCTGAAAGAAAGTATTTTTCCTAATACAGTATCTTCTGGAAATGCAGGAGCCAATAATTGCTCATAACTCTAACAGACGGTCTGAGAATATCAAACAGCAGTAAGTACTGAAACAGTTAATTTTAAAAGCTGATTTTAATAGGTCTTGGTTTCCTTATTGATAATGCAATCTAACTTAGGTATATATAATTGATAAGTTATTCACCTGACAGTGAATATGGTTAATGTGTACCTGGTTTACTTGCTGAGTTAATCTGTTCAAAACAGGAACATGGGCGCAAGCCAAAGAGGATATTTACAATATTGACATATTTATCTAATAGCTTATTGGGGCTTCAATAAAATTAGTTTCACCAAGTTAGATTGTCAGTTCTTCAAGACATTAGCAAGGACAACGCATTTTGATTCCTACTTTGTTTAGTAATGAAGTTAACAAAGACCACTAAATTAAGTCAGTTTTTCTAATCCATTTGAAATACAAAAATATGACTTTGAGCTTATCAGACAGATGTGTTCAGAGGAGGAAATGTTAGTAGCATTTTGAATAAACTGGAAGGCAGCAACATAAAGTCATACAGCAGAGGAGACTGTTTATATAGCACCTAAGAAAGGGATGTAGCATTTCCAGATATGTTTTCAAGATCAGTGAAAAAAGCAAGAAACAGTAACCCCCCCTGGATCACTAAGTCTACATCCTGGCTGTCACAAACACCATACCAGGCCCTTTCCTTAATGCCTGTCTTAAAAAGGGTCAGATTTCTTGCTACAAATGCTTCAATTGAAAGCTACTCTGGTCCTTCTGCTCTCAAATTATTAGAAATCTTCTTAATAATCAAATAAAAGTCATCTATGGTAAATTTTACCATTGTATTACACTTCCATAAATGCATTACCATACTTTTCGCTATTTGATTAGCATTATAATCTAGCTTAAATGTTTTCCTACGAGGCATTCCCATTTCCTTGGCATATATCCCACCAAACTCCAAGTCTTCTGTTCCACTGCCATACAAAATACATCTTATTTAACTGAGCATCCAAAGCTTTTCCTTGTCTGTTCCAGATTCACCTAATTCTTTGGGAACATGGCTGACGAATCTTGCAGAAGTGGTCTCGTCAGAAGAGAACCTAATATTGGTGTGCAGAGACCTATGACAAATGCATAATGGAGTGGTGGATTTATAATCAGTATAGAAAAGAAGCCCCTGATATTAAAGACTGAGAGCTAATATTCTGAATTAGCCAGGTGCACATACGTGTGGCTATAGCAGAAATCGTATGAGGATGACAATTAAAGTCATGATGCAAGCTATTGTATGACAAGTTCTCAAAAGCTTATCTTCTAGTTCTGTAGGACTTTTTATTTATCAGGAAAAATCCTACAAACCACTTCACTAAAATCCTCATAAAAAATTTCAAGTCATAATCTGTTAGTGATTATATATGTGGCCTTGGCTGATGGTCCAGTGCAGGAGTTACCTGATGTATGGCTTCAGTGTGAAATGTGACATTTTTAGTACATGTTATCGGCAGTGATCCATCACTGCATAACATGTAAGATTACTCACTGGAACCCAGTCTTTTTGCTTCAGGTGATTTTATTTATAGTTTGTGCAGACACAGATGAGGCAGTGAATCTAGGCTAGCATTGGAAGAGTTGAATAAATGAAGCACCTTCCTTCTGCATCATGTTTTGAGACAGAGAAGGTACTGTCAGTTGAGCATCTCATGTGGAAAAGCTATGGCAGGCTTTAAAGGGACACAACTCCAGGACACAGGCCTGGCTGTTTGCTTTGGGTTTTGAGAGAAAGGGAGAATAGGAAGGGTTGAAGTTTCAAGGGAGGATGGCATCGCTTATATTTATTTTGCTCTTTCTGATTGCTGTTTGGGAAGAAATGGCTTTGAACTCTTAATTGTATATTTTGCTTTTATCAGAGCACAGACCCGTCGACGCTGTCCTTTCTCACTCCCCCTCCCTTTCTCCTGCAGTCCTCAATTTACTGCTTTTTTCCTTCTCTCTTGCCTTTCATCTTCCACCCTGACAATAAACAGTCTGGAGCTGAATCCAGAGCACAGAAATGACTCTGATTCCCTTCCCATTCAATACAGATCCCAGTAAAACTTTAAAATGGCATCCAGATCTCAGCTTAGGGTCTGCCTCTAGCACAGAAGAAAGCAACACACCATGATTAGCCAAGGAAGGGGATTTTCCTCAAGCAATCTTTCACACTAACGAAGTTGCTCCCACTTCAGCAGGAAAGTTTTTGCATGAGGAAATGAGCACTAGGAATGGAAGCAGCAGCAGCTTAGGAAGAGGTGGAGCCTGTGCAGAAAGGATGATGAAGATGCTAAGGATTAAGAGCTTGGATGCCTCTTGATGCACCAGGTATAAATATCAGTAATTCTCATTAGGTTTAATGTGAATAACAGTCACAAATCCCCTGGGGACTGAGAGAAGAACAGATTCCTTAATGTTTCCATGAGGAATACTTAGAAACCTTCATAAAATATTCATATTTGATGGAAAGGAAAACCTACTTTAATAAAACATGTTTACCACTATTATACAATCAGCAGTTGGTATTTTCTCTAGTATTATCTTGAGTATAATGTATAACATACTTGCCTTACCATTACATATTATTAGGTTAAGATTGCTTTACTTCATATTGTTGGTTTATCTAACGTTACCAGTTCGCTTCACTGTAACCTCAAAATGGAACATTTTAACTAAGTAAGCCAGAATGAACCCAAGTTAACAGAACAGTTTCTTTTTTTTTTTTTCTCTAAGACCTTATTTCTGAATGTGGCTTCAAAGATAGACATCTGTACCACAGAAGTGCTGAGTTTGAAGCATTTGTTTTTTATGGTTTATTTTACTGCCTTAAAGAAGGTCAGAGTCAGGCTGGGGTCCCTTGTTCTGAGCACTGAATAAATACAGCAGACTTTCAGAGGGCTAGTTTTCTGACTACAAAGGTGTGTCCCAAGACACCTTATGTGCCCTAAGGTATTTCACTTGGCTGCTTCAGAAGGCAAAATATCCTAAAGGTTCTGTTCCTTATGTGCCATTCCTGGGGAGAGGCTCTTAACACACCACAGCACGCATTAGATGCCTATGTTCAGGCAACTTAATCCCATGTTTAAAATGTCTGCCACTTCCAGAATATATGCAGGGACATTCTGCTTGTTACTGCACACCCTCAATGTCCTGTGACTACAGAATGGCACAGGACATCTATAAAACAATACATACAGCCATTGAAAATACTCAGGGTTGCATACACACCAGTACTGAAATAGATACAAACAATTCAGAGGAGAGCAAGAAAAGCAAGCTCTGTGCCATAAAAACTTTTCTTTCTCCCAATGCAATTATCTTCATACAATACCCCAAGTCAAACTCATGGGTATATACCGTTGATGAAATTTACTTAGCATAGGCTATTTTTAACTCCTGTGTGTACATTTTAGAAATCGAGGATAAAATCTGTTCAGTTCCTGTGCAGCTGGGTAAGTACAGGTGTGTGATCCCCAGTGTTTTATATCCCTTCTAATGATTGCTGGCATTTCAACCATTGTAAAAGTAAGAGTAGTACACACTTAAAACTTAAATATCATGAGTAAAATCTGCAAGACTTCTTGAGGAAATGTTAAAATGTTCAATATCCATGTTCTCAACAAGTAAAAAACAAATTATAGGGCTACATTATGACCAGATTATATCTATTAGTTACTGCTGTGCACCATGTAAATCTCCAGATTCCCCTGGGAAATGAGAAAAATCATTTCAGACTTCAATAACTAACAATCAGTTATTGCTCTGGGCAATAATAAAGCTGAACGCAATTACCTAAAGTGAAGTTAGCAGTGTAACAAATGAAATACAGATTTCTTTCTCTCCTAAAATAAATGTAGCATCTCCTCATCACACACAACTGCATGCTATAATAGGGTCTTCTAAACAGTGTTTTGTCTGAACAGCCTATTTAAGATTTGAAATATATGTGATCAAAACTTATAAAAGTTACTTTTTATGACATCACTTGCATGATTACTGCTGGAAAAAGACTCACGGCTATGAAACTGCAGAAGTAAAGCAGTCATTCCAGGAAACCAGATTTCAAAACAAGATTCTCTGCTCCCAGTAGTACTCGTCTTTGCACAGTAAAGACAATTTACCCCAAAAGGGAAGTAGAAAATTTCTGTTCATAAAATGCCTTTGATCTGATTTTTCTCAAAACATGTTAGAGCTGTAAATGCAGCCTTTCAGTCTCCATACTTTTCCTACCTCCTGTCACATTAATTTATTATTTATTCTGCTAACATGAAAATGTTCAGTCTGTCAGGGAGGAAGAAGTTTTTTTATTTTAAGCTGCTTTTTAAAAGAAGTGTTTGAGAACTGAAGTTCCTAGAAGCTAGAACTTCTCTTAACTTAGCACTGGATTGTATAATATAAAGCATATACATAAATGTTTGCAGGATGAGGGGTTTTGCATATAACTCTGAAATGAGTAATATTTTCATCAAGAATGAAGAGATTAGATACTGGATAGAAAAAAAATGTCAAAAAATATTAATAACTAAGAATAATACTGTTTTCAGCTATACTACCCGTGTTAAGTAGGGTAATATTTATTCTCCATGCTGAAGTATTGCTAATTAATTATTTGCATGTACTTTCTTTTTGTCACTACAGAATTCAATTATCCTGGAAAAGATTTGCCAGTAGAAAGATAATCCTAATTCCTCATCTTTTGAGAACCCATCTTTTTATTTATAAATACAGATTGGGTTTGATCCACGAACATTCCAGTCATATCAAGCTACGCAAAACTTCTTTTACACCTCATGCTGAAGAAATAGATTCTTATTATGTTACTAGGTAATATTTTTATACTTTGTCCTAAACTGGTGTTGACATCTTTTAACAGCTCCTTGGAAGCTAATGACCACCCTTTCAAACTGCGTCCACTATTTTGTTGCTGCAAGGTAGCTCATTAGTATTACATGAAGCTCATTTTCAGACATTTTCAGGCAAAGAGTATTTTTCTTGTTGTATATTTATACGGTGCAAAGTTCAACATATCATTAGTATTGTCAGTATTAGTAATAATGTATTTACAAAATATGTTGAAGCAATTCCAGTCAGATCTGGCTGCCCTTCATTTCAGTACATGTTTTATTGGAATAAAGATATTGAAAAGATGGCTCACTCTGGCTGTACTAATCCTGTATATGCTTTTTAGGTAATTTAAGCTTATTTTAGATATTTTAATCATTCTGATACAAATATCATTTTCTAAAAGAATTAAAATCCATGCAGGCATTAAAGCAAGAAAAGCCATGATATGCAGGAGCTAGGATAAAACACTACAGCATGAAGTTGCATCAGTTCAGTTTAGTATTGTCTCAGTTAACTGGAACAGTGGTTGGCAATTATTTGTAAGGTTTGAGAAGTTCTAGGTTCTTACTGCTCTAGTCTTATTCTACCCTTGCAAAACAAGGAGGACAATAGGGATGCTCTCCATGAATGCTGTCCACCATTATAAGCTGGAGATTCATTGTCCAAACTCTGGGTCTAATAGCATTTAGATAGTTTCTGCAGGGTAGAATGAAACTCACAAAGCCCTACTGCAGTGAAGGCGAATTAAGGAAGTAATTTCTGTATGTCTTTGGACTCATGGCCAGCCAGGAGACACGGGCTATGTCTGTACTTCCTTTAGTGGTTTGAAGTGCTGACAGAGAAAGCATCCACATTATTCTGGAATTTAAGCTGTACAAAAATCCCATCTGCTCTTCCACACAGGTGATGCCAGGATCTTTCTAGGAAGGATCCTTCTGTCTTGTGTCAATCATTAGCAATGGGAAAAGGTGCTGGGATGAGCAGCCTTGCCAGGCACAGCATGCCAGTCACACAGCAAGGGAGCTGATGCCCACATGGTTGCAGTGCATGTGCCATCTCCCCTCCTAACAGCCAAAAAGGACCAGCAGCAAACACAGTCCAGAGGACAGTGCTGAGGTTGCTCCCACACTTCAGTGGGCTGTAGCCACAATGCATCCCATCAATTAGGCAAAGGCTGTCAAACTAAAAGATCTGCTTTCTAATTGTGAATTTGTTATTAAACTTATTAGGGAATTTTGGCAGTCCACTTGCGTTTGTGGGAAGAAATGGTGAAGCATGACTTTCCAAATAACAGAACAATAGAGGACACATTAAAGATATTAAGAAATAAATGGTGAACCGAAAACGTAGCTATTGAAGATACACTTTTAATGAGGTTTTGAAGGAAATGACAGACTGGGCACACGTGCTTTACAATTTTTGCTAAAGCTCCATCTAGGAATATAAGTTCATTTTTGATAAAAAATGAGAACAAAAAGATTGGCATATAACAAATAACATTGGGGATGGAATTAATATAGTGACAAAAATCTGTTGTTAATCTGGAAGCATTAAATCGTTTTTATATGAGGCCAAACAAAGAATTACAAGCGATACTTAGAAAGGTGAGAAGCTTTATTCTGAAAAAAATAACAATTTGAAACTATTAAGATCACTGCTTCCAAATGATTCAAGGCAGTTTGCCAAAGCAAAGCTTTGACAAAGCACATACTTAGTTATTGGATACAAAACAATGTAATAAAGTAATGTCCGGGGTTAATGACATGCTTTAATTTTGAATTTGTCACTGACTGGAAATTTTTTTGAATCAATTGTCTTCTATCATCTGTATTTAGGAAAGCATTTTGATAAATTAGATGAACTACAGCAGACAGCTGTAAAAATTGAGTGCTGAAGAGAATGCCTACTGGTAAGAAACATCAGTAAAACTTCTCAAATTCTACTAAGTACAGTTTATTAAAAGGAGAGTCAAACTCTGGTCTGATTACAGTGTATGAGCACCTTCACAGTGAGAAGATGTTGAAGACTTCTCTGATAGATAAAGACAAAAGAGACAATGGTTGAAAGCTTTCTTTGGGAAGAACAGCTTTCTTTGGATGTTACTTACTGGGTTTTTGATCTTAATTACAAACAAGATTAATCGTGGGAACAAACCACAGCAGAAAAATGTCTGATTCTCCATCTCTGAATTTTCATAGCTCCCTCTCAGAGTGTACAAGATATTTGGTTCAGACTCGTGTCCCAACGCTCAGCAAATCACAGCACAACAGTGAGTTGGCAAGTTTTAATAGCACAAGATATACAGACTGTATATCAAATGATCAAATGATCTAACCTTCTCTTCTCACTCTAAATATGAATCTGGGTAATGTAGACACCACTGTACACCTGTCTGTGACAAACTAAGCTTTCTCTGAAATACATGTGAACTGCCATGATGAGCGAGACAAACCTCTGCAGGAGTCATACTTACTTCAGTCTGAATCATTTAATCATTTAATTGAATGATCTTGTCAACTGTGCATAAAATTTATTGATTATATAAAAGTCTAACATTGTCCACATAATACAAACATTAAATGAGAAGAAATATTAGCCTTAATTGAATTGCTAACTATGAGATAAATGCTACTCTGATGACAGTAACCTTAAAGTAGCAGAAAATCTTTTGTAAAAAAGAGGTGAATGTCATATTTGTCCACCCAAGATGCAAATCTATACACATACAGAGTTTTACCATACACTGAAATACAGAATTTCTGTCTAAATTATAAATTACTGTCAGGAAGGAAAAACATCAGGACTCATTCATAAGGCACATTGGACAGCAGCTGGAGGAGGCTGAAGGGCAGGATTTGGCCTCGCCAGCAGGACCCAAACCCACAGCACCCATCATGATGGGTGGAGCTGGGGATATAACTGGACCCACTTACCATCCCAGATAAGGCAAAGCAAGGCAGCAGGTCCACGGTGCAGCAAAAAACTTCTGTTTGTAATCTGCTGCCTGATTTATTTTTTTCTTGGTGTTTCCTTCTTTCTCAGCTTTGGGAAGCAGCAAAAAACTGCTCCTTATTTACACTCTGCAGGCAGTGACTTTGTTTCTCATGTTATCTCGTCTCCTGGATGAAGAGTGTGCATCAGTTTAATCTTCTCTTTCACAGTAGCCAAATCTGATGATTTTTGTTACGCACTTTTGTAATGTTTTTAGGTTTTATTTGTCTTTCCTCAGACATGGTGACAAGATGTAGTATTCAAGATGCATGCTGTGGTATAGTAAGGACTTCTGTTTTGTTCCGTTCTCTCTTCCTTTCTAAGCAACTCTGATTATTCTATTTTGATTTTTTAACCTGTGCTAAGCACTGAGCCAATACTTTCAGACCACTATGTACAGTGACCTCAGTATTGCTTTCTTGACTGGTCATACAGACACAGAAGTACAATGAACTCTGCCAAAGGCTGATCCCAGGCACTTGCATTTTATCACCTGTGCTGCTAAATAGCTACAAAGCCACCAACACAGTGTTGGCCTGTGTGAGCCAGCCCTCTTCCAAGCTATTCCCAAGCATGGTTCAAGCTTCCTGAAGCTTGAGTCATTCTCTAAGAGGAATGATTACTAACAGGTAGCTGGCATCTCAACACACTGTTCTAGAGGCTTAGAGGGAGTAATTTCATGAGCATGTGCCATGACCTCAGTGTTAGAGTGCTGAGCAAAACTAACGTGAGTGTGTTTAGGTGACAAAAAGAAGACTAGGAAAAATGTGGGCCCACTGCTCAGTGAGACAAGTGCTCTGGTTACACAGGACTAGGTAAAGGTTTAAGTACTGAAAGATGCCTTTGCCTCAATCATTACTAGCAAAATGAGCCTTCATGTTCACATGTCCCAGAGACCAGGGGAAAAGGCTGGAGAAAGGAAAGGCTGGAGCACTTCCTCCCCCCTTTCTACTTCATTAGATGCAAAGACTAGATTTCAAGTCCCACCCTTGCTAGGATGGGGCCCTAAGGATTCTGCTGCTGGATAAGTGGGTATATGACAAACAGTTCTCTGTTTATCCTACTGACGTGTTCAACTCTGTATTAGCTAATGGAACAGCAGTGTAGAAAGGGGGACAGCGCATACTACACTTAAGGAACGCATCTGGGATGGGAAAGAATTAAGCTCAAGTCCCAACTTAATAGAATACTGTATTATTTTTACAAAATGGAAATTTCTGATGGAAAATGTGGAGAACTATATCAACCCAATAATTTGGGGCAATACGGAGAGTATGGATCCCAAATTATATTATGTTATAAATATATTACACTGACATTTTATAAATTATATTATAAATAATTTATAAAATGGTAAATACTTTTTTGTTTCCTAGATGATCACACTAATATTTGGAGACAGAGAATTTGTTTGGTCAATTTTGTCATCACAAACCCCACATTCATTGTTGGAATCTGAGCTTTTTCTTTGATCCGATAATAGATAACTATTATGTTGATACCTAATGGGTTAGCTTTTATTTAAAAAAAATTAACCAAAATAGTGTCACAGTCATTTTAAAAATGTTATTTTTTCCAGTCCAAAATACATAATTGTAATTACTCAATTAAATCAGTAAATAAGAAAATCTTCCATGACACAAATGACAGTTGTCAAGTGTAAGAACTGTACATATTACACAGAATAATATTTTCAAGTACTGTATCAGAAAAAAAATCATATAATCTTCAGTTGGTATCAGGACATGTATCTATCTATCTGTCTCTAAAATTATCATTGAAGTGGGTGGGGATGTCAAAGCGTCCAAATTCAGTCAATAAGAACAGAAAATCTCTACCATGTAGGAAATCTGTTAATATTGTAGAATATAAATAAGGCATTTTTCTTTTTTTTTATTCTGCAATGTCCCCAGACAAATCACAGCTTACCTCTGTCTTGTAATAGGGCCTGTTCCAATGACTTTTGAAGTTTCCAATTGACTCAACAAGCTTTGGATCTGGCCCTAAAGTAGTAAAACCTTTGAGGAATGTTTATAGATAACCACTTAGTCAGTGCCGGCTTAAGGCAAGCAAAAGGAAATAAATCAAATGCATCTTCCAGTGACATAAGTCTCATGAAGAATTAACTAGGATAAGCACTTATTCTAGTTGGTGCACTGTCGATCTGAACAATGCAGACAAAAATAATAATTAAAACATAGCTTCATGCTGAGATGAAACTTTCAAGAGTGTCTACTGTGTTAAGCTTATGATTTTCTGGTTTTGTATTTGCAAGCATAATTATGTCCCAGAGGCAACAGGAGCTACTGCCTGTCAGTCCCCATTTACCCTTCGATAGGAGATTCATTTCTTTACACAGAAGTCCAAAAGTTGATGCCAGAGCAATAATAATAACGTAAACCAGTCTTTTACTATTTTAATCTGGAATGCATAATTTAATGGCATAGTTGTATAAATAATGAAAATATCACATATACTTGAGATAATTAAAGGTAAACTGAAGGTAACATTTAATGTAGTATTGATTGACCATAACAACAAAATGATGGCAGACATCTGTATGGATGACAGCAGTTACAAAAACACTACCAAGTCCATCAATACAAATTAAGTATGGGTGGGATGGAGCAGACTTGATGGCTCAGAGTCCTGGTAATGGAATACGAAGCCTTTCACCTCCAGCACACAGACTTGAGCTAGCCTAGGTCAGTCTGTCATTGAAAGTCATTACCATCAGATGGTACAGTGAAATGAGTTTGTCCTAATGGCAGACTGTTTGTGTCACAAAATGCACCATCTATCATGACTGACACCACGTTTTGATTTTCAGCTAGAAGGCTAGAAGGCGAGAGGAGAGGCTCTGCATTCCTTCTGTCCCTGCGGGAAGCATGGGTAAGGACAGTTATGTGGGCATATAGATATGTTTGATTTTAGCAACAGTGGTGCTAAACACTAACCTAACATAGAGCAAGAGGAAGGTACCTGTGCTGAAGAAATTGCAATTTAAACATAAGAGAAGACATGAACAAACAGGCAGAAATAGTAAACATGGGAGAAGCATGATAGCAGTAGGCTCAGCACAACAGGAGCATGAAGGTACAGTAACTATCCTGCTGTAGGTCTCTTTTGGATGGATTTGGAGTAACAGTGCCACATTGGGAAAGCAAAACAAGACTTGTTTAATGAAAAAAAAGGGCAGTGGAAGTCAGCGTTCTATGTTAGTCAGCAGTGAGAAGCAACATATAAAAGCTAAGTGAAAACAAGACAGGATAGGAATAAAGGATTTCAAAATGAAGGCTAAGTGTGTACAGAGTAGGCAGAGAGATCGGAAACACTGGATAGATGCAAAGTGAGGAATCACATGGATAAAGGGATGAGCTAAGGCGATTATTTCCTTCAGCAGTAATTCTGGTTGGATATGAGACGAGCAAGACTGTACCTGTCAAAGCCACCAGGAATGACATTGTTAGGAAGTGACAGGACCATAGAGTTTTATCTTTGTGGTTAGATAGGGAATATTGTATCTTTTAGAAGTTCTGGAGTAATGCATTACCTGAAAGATTTAATGATAGCCTGAACAGTAGTCCCAATCAAATAACTGGTTTATTTGCAACATCCAGGCTACAGTTCTGAATGAGAGAAGGGGCAAAAATCTCACTCGGTGATGCTAAAATTAATAGAACAAAAATAATTAAGAATTTTCTTTCACATCTTTGGGCTCAACCTGGTGGTTAGACATACATGAGGAGACATTAGGTTAGACAGTAGACAAGGTGTTGCACTTTGGGGAAAGAGTTTTCTGTATGTTACTTTAATCCATGCTGTCAACTTGGAACAAAGATGTTGAGCATCATTTTCCAACCTTTTGCCTAAATTAACTAAACTCTCAGGAACTGCTTCTTGGAGCTTTGCAAAACATAAATAAGAAAGCCTATTTTCAGTGGGTTTAACTAAACTTCTATTAAAAAATATCATAAAACACACATTTGAAAACCACTGCATAGAAGAACAAAAAGGGACAGATTCTTGTCTAATTGTCAGAGGAAGCTGAAGATCTTGTGAAGGAATGAAAAACAGGAGGAAAATCGGGAAAAGACAGTCACTGAAAGCAATGATACATTTTCTTCAAAATAAGATAATGAGATAAAACTATGTTAGTTAAAAATACTTCTGGAGTTTTAAATTCATCTGCTCAAAGGATATGACACAAACTGATGGGTGTGGCAAGATCAATAAAAATTACTCTCTGATTGACATACATTTCAATTATAGTTACATTATAGTAAGGGTATCCCTCTTGTATTTATACTTGTAAGAGAGAGATTTAAAATATCTTAGGACACATACACTCCACCCAGGCTGCTTCTTATCCCACAAAACACAGCAAGTCTGTCAGTAGTACTTTATATCATCTAAATGTAAACTGCCCTTCTGACCATTCCATTCTGAACAGTATGAATACCTTCGCTGCAGAAGAAACCTCACAGTTGGAAACTAACATTTTTCCCATAAAATGAGGATTAAGAGTGAAGAAATGAAGCAGTGAAATTAAAAATTAAAAACTTCTCAATACTCCTTCTCATGAAGTTGTAATTCCTTGTCACATCTTTACAGATTCAGTATTGAGATTGCCGGGCATCCACTGGTTTATTACTCAGAAGAATAACTTGGTGGTGAAATTAATATTGTGATTAGATGAAATTCTGTGCGGTTTTGTTCACCACAATATAAGAAAGATAATAGAGCTATTAGAGAGGTGGGCAACAAAGATGGTAAAGGGTAGAGGGAAGCCATAAGAGGAGTGGCTGAGGGCACTTGGGTCTGTTCAGCCGGGAGAAGAGGAGACTGCGGGGAGAACCACTGCAGTTACAACTTTGTGAGGAGGACAGGCAGGCACTGATCTCTTCTCTGTGGTGACCAGGGACAGGACCCAAGGGAATGGCCTGAAGTTGTGTCAGGGGAGGTTTAAGTTGGGTATCAGGAAAAGGTTCTTCACCCAGAGGGTGGCTGGGCTCTAGAACAAGCTCCTCAGGGCAGTGGTCACAGCACCAAGCCTGACAGAGTCCAAGAAGCATTTGGACAACATTCTTGGGCACACGGTGTGATTCTTGGGGATGGTTCTGTGCAGGGCCAGGAGCTGAACTTGATGCTCCTTGTGCGTCCCTTCCAACTTGGCGTATTCTGTGATTCTGTGAAATTAGGTGAAACTGAACTAGAACCAGATGTATTTCGCTACTAGATCTCATACACTCCTCAGCAGTGGTTTAGGTGATACAAAATCATGTACCTGAGAACACCGATTCTGGTATTTCTTCATGTTTGTTTATTTCGGTTGTGATTACACAGCCAAAAATCACTATACCAGCTATTTGAATGTGATTGCTGTTTTGCACATAATGCTCTACTCAAATATCCATGAACATAATCATGACTTGGGTTTAACAGAACAATATTAAACAATCAAGGAATCAAAATAAAGCGTTACAAATTTTTACATGTATAGGATTCCTGGCTTGCCATTAGGAGTATGAACGAAATAAATCATTGCTGAAAATTCTAACAAAGAAGTTAGAAAAATCAGATGAGGAGTGGGTGTGACAACTCCAATCCTAAAGGGAGACAAGACTGCGTGGGAAGAAAATGTAAGAAGAAATTGTGTCCAGTGAGCTCCCATGTTCAAAGCAGCTACACCCTTAGTGTGAGATTTCCTGACCAAAAAAAAGGTACAAGAAAAGCTTTGTGTCCTATGATTCAAAATCAGGACAGTTTGTCTTTCTAAGAAAGCTGCATCATTTGAGCTATTTATTAAGCTTGCTGCAGAAATGACTGGAGAAAGCTCTGTGGTTTGGTATGCGTGCCAGACAAACTGAGTAATCAACTTTTCTGTAGCCTCATCCTCCACTCTGTATGCGCGTCACCTAGATAGATGGGAAAGTTCAGCAGGGTACAGCTTTCACTTCCAAAGTTGCAGAGGTAAACAAATGCAAATATTTCTTTTTTGTGTATCTTTCCTTACAGGAGAGTGTTACCCTTGGTTATCAGCTGCCATTTTACAGAAACCAAGGCATGCACTTGCAATACTAATCAGTAAGCTGTTCCCGGAGTCGGCGGCTTCTTGCAGGGAAGCAAAGGAGTCACCTCTTGCAGAGGACCTCGCAGCATCTCCAGGGGGCAAAAAAATTACCTGACAGGGTTCATGATTTGCCATGTATTTAAGTTTTAGGACCTTAAATATAAGTTTCCACTGAAGGGGGCTGGTAATGGTGATGATGGGGGGCTGGAACTAGATGGCCTTTACCGCCTGTTCCACGCCAAACCACTGTATGATTCGGCGACGTGAAGGCGCCTAAAGGCTTTTCCCTCTGCCTGCCTGGAGCAACAAGTCTGAAACAAGTAAGAAGCACGTCGGTAACAACTGAGCAGAGGGTGTGAACGGGGCATACCGAAACACCCCACGGCTAACCTTGCTGCTTCGCCCAAAGCGCCATCCCTGGAAAACCCCGCGACGCAGCCGAAAGGCTCGCACAGAGGCCGCCCGCGCCACCGTCGCCGGGAGGCAGGGGCAGGGCGGGCGGGACCGGGAGGCGGGGACGCTGGGGCGGGAGGCGGCGGGAGCCCGGCTAGCACAGGAAGTAGCCCCGCGGAGCGCGGAGGGAGGAGGCGGGAGGCGGAGCGGTGCGGCCCGGCCCGAGGTACGGCGGCGCGTCCCGGGCNGGCCGTGTTGGGCGGCGGCGGGAGCGGGAGGCGTTGCTGTGCTGCGGTGTCCCGGCCCGGGCCGAGGGTGCTGCCTCGCCCCCACGAGTGCCTGGGGTGCTTCTCCCTCGCATGCGCGTGGTACCGCGCTGGGTCCTTCACTGGGTTACTCAACCGGGCCCGCTGGTCTGGCCGAGCTGGCGGAAGCCAGCGATGCTTCCCTGTGAGAACGGCTCGCGGTTCTCCTTCGAGAGGGCGGCTCCTCCCGAGCTGACGGCCGGGGCCGCGGGGTGGGTGTGAGAACCCGCCTGCCCGCGGTGTCGGCATGTCCGGATCTCGACAATCCGCGGCTCTGTGTGCCGACCCCCCGCGCTCGGTGAGGCCGGAGCCGCGCCCGTGCGGAGTGTGGCGGTGCGGGGAGTGTTTGGCCGGCTCTGGGTGTGCAGTAAATCTGATACCAGCCCGGAGTTGTTGAGCCGGCTGTGTTTGCCTTCCAGGCGTGGTGTGTTCTGGGCACATTGGGCTCCTTTGTGTTTCCCGCGGAGTGCACTGGTCGTGCCTGCGCTCAGAAAATGCTGGACAGAATTATGTGAAAATATGTGAGCTACAAAACTTCAGAATGTGAGGTGTTGGCAGGGGGATTCTGCCACCGTGTTTGTGTGGCTCACAAACTGCTCCACCTTCCATTGGCCTACACAGCTAGGACAGGGCATAGCAATACCAGAAAGCCCCTTTGAAAGTCCTTATGGTATAACTGGGCTGTATATGCAGCACACATATTCACACTCAGTATTTCAATTACTTGTCAAATAGGTTTCGAATTCTTTCCTATTCAGGACCAGGCTCATTCCTAAAGAGCTAATCAAATTGGAAGGGTACCTGTTACTAAAGATAGATTGACTTCCATCTAGCCTTTGCTACTATGACTTCTCTAGTGGAAAACTGTATGAAGTAACGTTTGAAGAATACACAAAATTCTACAAATACGGGGAAAATGAACCATTTCTTAATGCTGTTGTTTAGCATGCCATCCGTAGCTAAATCTCTTTGTTGGTACAAAACAGGCTGGGGACAAACTTAGTTGTTCAGAAAAGTAGCTTGTCATGTAAGGAAAAATTTGGCACATTGTTTTGTTGGCATAATGAACTTTAATCATGAATTAGTACAATTTACACTTGGGGGCTTCTTTTGTGTCTTCATGGAATCCATGAAGATGTAAGCCTACTTCAGGTCAGTACTGTAAGTGTGAGCATAAAGAAAACAAAGTGTTGACTTTGAAATAAATTAATACAAACAGTTGACAGTTGGGGTTTTTTTTAAGGGAAGTTTTTTGTTACTTTTCCTTCGATATGTAAATCACTTTTGTAATTTATTTTCTAATTTGTACTTCCATAATTTATGTATAGTCTTCTAGCTAAACCTGTTTGAGCAAGCACAGATGAGCACAAGTAGATGACCTCAAGAGATTCTTTTCAACATCAACAGTTCTGTAATTCTGTGAATTTGATTTATTAATGTAGCCAAGTAGAGATTACAACAATGTTCTCCATTGATTTCTTAGCGTGCTTAAAGTAGTGTTTTGTATCTGCAAAAGCATCATATAAAATACTCAGTTACTGTTTCAACACAGATGTAGGAGCTCTTCAGGTATCTAGGTTTTGAAAGATTACTTCAAATCAGATGACTAAAGCAGAGATTCCTGTTAACATTGGTAAAACTCCTTATATAATTAGATCTAAATCCTGTATCAAATTACATGCAGAGGCATATATGTGTTTCTGTTAAATCACGTAAGAACAGGACTATTCCTTCCATTTCAAATGAGCAGCTGAGTTCCAGAGTTTACTTACTCCATCACATTGAATGACCATGATTTTTCTGTACATATTTCCTTAAGAACACACTCCAGCAAAAGGTAATAAGCTAGGATATACATACTTTCTTCATAAAATCAAGAGTAAAGGCAGTGATTTTATTACTTTTTGTTTTGTTTGTTGTTTTTTTCATAGACTTGAATGATACAGCATACATTTATATGCCTTGGAAGACTCCACACTCACTTCTGCCAGTCCCGTGACTTCATAGCTCTTGCTGTTACACTCTGCAGCCTCTTCAGAGACAGAAGCCAGTTTGTGTGCCAGTTTTGTAGCAGGTATGAGAAAATCCTCCAGCTCACTGTTGGTCACAAATAGAGAATGGAGACTAGTCATGTAAGCTAATCTGTTAACCGGTGGCACTGCCCAACATACCTTTAGGATTTACTTAATTCAAATATTTCAGCCAAATCCCGCAGCCCAGTCTAAAGGGCAGTTTAAGCTCAGTGCACTTTATGGCAGTAGCTCCAGGAAACATCCAGTTTTAGTAGATGCTACATAGAAAACAAGATAAGGTGTTTTTTATTATTTTTTGCAGTGCAATAAAGATATTTTCCATGGATTTTTCTGTGACATTTGTTTTGTGAGACCGTGAATTGATTTTGGTTAAATAATTTTAAGTGTTTCTCAATGTTAATAAATGCTGTCGAGATTAGTTATAGTTAATTGCAGTTAGATTTTTAAGGTTCTGTGAGGTTCTTCTCAGAACTAGGAAGTTGCTTTGTGTTTGGGTTTTTTTCCTTTGCAATATTTTCACGTTAATCTGAATTTTTCATTAGGCAAGACAAGCTATGAAGTATAGCTGAGGATAGGAAGTCTTTATATGAGGTTTCAGTGTGTTAATGTTACAAAATGAGGTTGTCTGTTAAAAAAACCTAAACCGGTTTAATATCATCTTGAATAGCTGAGCCACCCTATTATGTACTTATGAAAAATAAGTGAATTGTTACATTTACACATTATGAGGTACATAGAGAGAATTCAGCATAGATGGTTGTAAGGTGTAGACAAAGAAGCTAATGATTTCCATTTGCAGTAGAAGTCTCCGTCAGTCCTCTGACTCGCACAATACTACTGTTGTAATGCAGTTACTCCTGGGAAACAGGACTATGAAAGTCAGTGTTTTCTGACACAAACTCTGCTTTAAATTTTTCTGCTCTCGTGGATTTTTTCATTTGCTTACAGGTTTATTTCTGATTGAGGACAAAATGTGAAGAGATTTATGGAATAAATTCTGGCTGTCTTTTTTTTAAATAAAAAATGAAGTGCTTTTCAGTGAATAGCTATCCTCATTTCAGATGAAGTCTGCAATAATTAAATATTAAAATGATCCATGGTTTAAATTAATATAAAAACTTTTCAGGAGATTATTAAAAAGATTAACATTATTAATGTTTTAATACTTCTATAGTTTATCAATCATAGAAACAGTGAAACTGTTTTTAGTTACCAAGCTGATGATTGTGCAGTATTATGTACAACATATCTTATGTATCTTACAGCTCTTTAATAACCGGCTTTATTCTTGAAATATTTTTTGACACAAAAAATAAGCAGTAACAATTTGTTTTCCCTTTTGAAAAAAAAGATAAGAAGGAAAGATATTTCCAGAAAAGCTAGGGTGTCTGCCATTGAGGAAGGAACTCTGTTTCATTTAATGGTAAACATAGATGGTCACCAGTACAGCTACAGAAGAAGAAAAAGTTCTTGCATTTGTTTCCACGTAGTACTTGAATGAATGCAGCTTTAATATCAGAAAATTATCTGCAACAGCTTATGACTCCTGATACATTTTTATTTGTTAGAATTATGTTTGAAGGTCATGGGAAAATGTCAAGGCATCCCAGGTGCTTTTGTATCACTAGCTGTGCAAAGATACCCCTGTAGTTCAGTGGATTGAGTAAACACTTCAGGCATTCTTAACATGGACAGTGTTAATTCCATTGTTTCTCATTTCTTTAGCATTTTTTTTTTAGCCACACGCTTACAAATCAGCATTAGTGATTTCTGAGTTTTATTCTGCCTCTCTAACCACACACTGAAGTGATACAATGGAGCTTTACACAGTTTATTGTGTCTCAGTGTCCTGGGTTTCTGTAGCTGAATTTTAGTAGTGGGGGGGCTACAGAGGTGCCTTCTGTTAGAAGCTGTTAGAAGCTTCCCCTGTCCTATGGAGCTATCATAGTTGGCTCCAGGAGGGACTTGCTGCTGCTGGCCAGGGCTGAGCCAATTAGAGATCATAGTAACTCCTCTGTGATAACATATTTAAGAATAGAGGGTGTTGCGCAGAAGAAATTCCAGAGAACGAGAACATGGGATAACAACGCAGACACCAAGGTTGGTGCCGAAGGACAGGGAGGAGGGACTCCATGGGGGCAGGGGAAGGACTCAGAGCTGTGGTCCCCTGCAGCCCGTGGTGAAGACCATGGTGAAGCAGGATGTCCCCCTGCAGCCCACGGAGGACCATCAGGGTGCAGAGACCCCCCTGCACCCCATGGAGGAGTTAACCCCAAGGGGTGGACTCACAAGTGGCAGCAACCTCCCACAGACAGAAGGAGGGGCAGGGGGAAAGTGTGATTGAGTTTTTAAGACTGTTTTATTTCTCACTCTTTAGCATTTATCCTGTTAGTAATAAATTTAAGTATTATCCCACTTTGAGTCTGTTTTGCCCATGAAGATAATAAGTAAGTGATCTCTCCCAGCTGTTATCTTTACCTCTTTCCTCTGCCTAATTGCAGAATGGATTTAGTAGCTCCCTGGAATCTGGCCAGGGTCAACCCATTACGCCCAAGACTTTTTGCAATTTTAAATATGATAATTCATAGATCAACAAAATATTGTTGATTCATGTGTTGCATCGTCCTTCACCTGGTGTGTCTGACCGTCAAAAGCAAGGCAGAATTGGGCAGAAACACTGTGATGAATTAGCCAATGTAAACCCAGTAGTGGTTGTAAAGAAGTATGGGAGATAGGAAAAGAAGGGAAGGGTGCAATAGAAATCCAGTAATGGATCGTGAGCTAGTGAAGTGAATAAATGGGGAAAGACTTCTGATGGCAGATGCTTATGGTGGGAAAAGTCACAGCAGAAAGGACAAATATGAGAGAGGAAAAGAGCAGAGGTTAGCATTAGGGTAGTATTGAGAATGGTATTGTGAAGTTAAAATCCAGAGGGCAAGGTGAAGCACACCATTTTGTACACAAGTTTATTGTCAGCTATTAATGCTGTTATTTCTAGTTTTAGGTAGGACAATAGAATAAAAGATGGGGTTTGCGTTGTCTGTAGTGGATTGCATCTAGTCAGAAACCAAATTTATTCTTGTTTCTCATTTCTATTGAAGTAAAATAAATAATGGAACAAAATAATGACCTTTTGTGTCACAAACTGGTTTTTATAGCAGGGAAACAGATTGGGTTGGAAATGTAGTAGACTTCAAAGTTTAAATTGTTTTCTCTCTGGCTGTGCTACGTGGTGTAAATGAAGAAAAGGTTAAGTTTACCCATGATAATTCCCTCTCACATTTACATTATCAATCAGCCCTTGTATCTTTTTGTGCTTTTGTCTGTTGTGTTTTCATTGTAATCTTTACATATGAAGTTCTCAATTCTACAAACTCTTACGCTGAAATTTATTCGCAAATGGCTCTGACAGATGTGCTCTGGAAGCCTTAGATGCCGTGGTTTAAGATGCTGCCAGCTGGTCGCTTCTCCCCACCCCTCAGATTGCAGTCTGTTTGGAAAAGGCGGCAATATCTGCACCTCAGTTCACTTCCCTCGCCTGAACTCCTTGCACTGATTTGGAGCCTGGGAATAGGATTCCGAGTCCTGGGGGCAGGTCATACCCCTCTTGTCCTTTCTTAAAAGTTGCTTACCCCTGGAAGAGAGGTGATTAAGCACCTGGGTCAGCAACATCTTAGAAACCCAAAGCTTGTTTATGAGACTCCCCTATATTTTAAGCTGAAAGTATTTAAAACTTTCCATTTAAAATTTATTTTCAATTTATTTTCAATTTGTTACTCTACCAAGTCAGTGTGGAGGACATTTCCCTACTGGACTTTGTAATACCACCATCTCTACTTAAACTCTTACCCTATGGCTTTGTCTGCTCTTAAAAGTGATCATGTCTACAAGCTTACTTTAAAAAACACAGATTTTTCTTTCATATAATATGTATGCCGTTGAAATTGTTCAGAGGTGATTTCAGTGTTGCTCTCATTGTGTGTGGAGCTGCTTATGCTGCCTCCAATTAAGATTGCATCACTTACTTACTGGTAGACCAGTTTTGTATTACTTACACTCTTGCCAAAAGGAAGAGTTTACCTGAAGCAGTGTTCTGTTTGTTTTGGTTTTGTGTCTTTGCTGTCAAACTGAAAGTACACTGTTTATGTAGCTAATGATTAAATTTGATTAGGTCCTTGGTTTACTGTTACTCGACTAGAATTAATTTAAAAATTAAACACTAAAATGGATAAAAGCTGGTGAGCTGCCAGGACTCGGAAGTAATGGCTAGAGACCACTGTCAACGGTTGAGAGTGTTGAGGACTTTTCCCAGTGTTTGTGTCAAGTGTGATGAGCTTTGCAGTTTTGGTCAGTTGTCTGTGTGTAAACATAAAAGCAATAGTGACAAACAGTGGATGGTTCAGTGATTGCTGAATTGATGAAAAAAAGGAGGTTTAAAGTGTGGCTGAGATCATGGTAACAGGAGTCTCTTAAAATGCAGTTTGTCTGCATGTGTCAAGGAACAGGCAATGCTGGATGTGTGTGCAGAATGAAAGGTTTTTATCTGATAAAGCTGTGACTGAGGGTTTGTGAGGAAGCTCCTGTAGCCAAAGGGGATTCAAGTGCAGGGCAGTGTCAAGAAGGGCTAGTGCTGCCTAGTAGAGGTGGAAGGAGAGGCAGGAGCATGGTTTAAATCCCTTTAGTAAGACCAGTGCTGGAATGTTTCATCTAGTTTTATTTCTACGAAAAACATGTCCTGAAAAATTTGGAAGCATGATGAAGGTCCTGAAAGACATAGACTTAGTTCTGTGTAATAGCACTGCCCTTGGTAGGTGGGCTTGAGAGTGGGTGCAAGTGGTGTTTGTGACCACACACCTGCCTTACCTCACCCACTGTGGGACCTCAGCAAGCTCTACTAGCTCTCCCTCCCACCTGGCTGCTTCAGAGGCCCTCCTGTGTACATAGTGTTTAGTGTCTTAGGTAAGGCTATGCTGCATCTATGTGGATTTATCTTCCCTTTAGAGAGGACATGAATTCTGTGACATGCTGTTTAATTTATGAATGAATCTTTCTGTAATTTGGAGTGAAAAGGTTAATAAAACATTTTTAGATAGCTGCTTACTTTTTTATTCTGAAAGATAGGATAATTTGAAAGCTTGGTTTATTTTGGTGTCTTTCTGGGTATGCAAAGCTAGAGATCAACAGGCTGAATAGGAATAGGGTATTTGGGAAAAACTATTATAGAGATAAAACCTATTGAGAAAAGCTTCAGACTGTTTTCATTTTAAGTACACCAGTGGGGTAAAATAATGTTAGTAACTTCTATTAGAGTAACAGATCATAATAATTTAAAACAAAAGCTCCCAGCACACTTGCTAATATTCTTTATGGCTTCAGTAAAAGACATCTGAAATAATTTACAAAGCAAAGCTTCTGGATGAATTTTTCCAGTTCTGCATGGGAAGAGTGCCTGTTTATCTTCATGTATGTTTATACCGACCTGTGGAAATTATGATCTAAATGTGCGTACAGTACTAAAACATAGCCTTATATGCAGAATAAAGAATTCAAAGCACTTGCATTCTGTCATTTATTGCACACAAGTAATGTATATTGTATAGGCTCAGTTCAGTTCTGTATTCTAACCATAGAAGGACTCTACAAAATATGTACTGTAGCTTGAGAAGACCTTCAGTGGGAAGGAACGGTGTGTGTCGGAAAAAGCTCAGTGCAATAGCTCTCTGATCAAACTTGTTTTTCATCTGATTTTGAGCCTTCAGACTTAAGCACTGTCATTGCTGGAAATAGTGAAGAGCTGGAAAGATGTTTCCCGTGTACTCTAGTGGTACACATTTTCATTTACTCACCTTGTTAAAATAAATAAATAGATCAGGGTGGAAACAACTAGGAGGGCTGTAAAGCTGAGTGCATGGGATAAAGTATTTCAAAAGCTAAAAGCAGAAGCAACTTAGCTAAAGTCCTTTTCAGAGTGGACCCAGCTCTCCTTATACTTTTAAGCTTAGTTACAGCTGTTGGTACAGTAGTGGCCAGACAGGGCAGTTGTAGCAGGAGGAGAACAAACCTGCAGTTTCTTGTGATGTTGGTATGTTCTTACCAAAACCAAGCTGAACTCATTTTACTGTATGCTCTAAAATGTGGGGTTTTTTGTTATTGTTGTATGTTATCTACAAGGCTAGATTTCAGGCAATGCATCCCTCTTCGCCTAATAAAACTGTATGGCAGCACTGAAGCATACATTCTCCTTGACTCTAGCTAAGGGCATGTGCAAACCCCTAATGCTTAGAGAGATGCACTCAGGAAGTTACAGCAAATGGAGTGGATTGTCATCTGCCTTTTTATCCCAGGGTAGGGTTCCTGAAGAAATGCTTGCAAGCTACTCATCAAATGATGTTTTGTAGGAGTCTCATAACTATTCCATTCATAACTGGTTTGAGGTGTAGGATTCTCTCTAAACAGAAGTATTTCTTAGGCCAGGGAAGACCAACTTTCACATGTCAGAATCCAGGATCTTAAAAAAATGTGCCGTCTCCTAAAGCAATGACCCATCAGAAAGTGTTCAAATTTGTATTTCACTAATATTTTTATAGTAAGTAGAATTTCATGTGTACTGTATGACTTGAGACATCCAAAGTAATATTTTTTTCCCAATGTGTTTTGTCTCAGTGCCATCCTTTCCTTTGTCATTCTTCTGGACATGAATCCTGCAGCAAAATCTCTTCCTTTTTACACATGCACACTGTTCAAGAGCGGTGGGAATAGATGGGGTTGCAGTCTCCTGCCATCCCATTCCCATTAATGGGAAAAGCCATGAAAAGAGCTCATTTGCCCAAATGGTTGCATCCAGCACCTTCAGACATTCATATGACCTTCTGCTATTTCAACTGGTACTTTTCTGATGGTTGATGAATTTTTTTTTTGCTACCTTTATTCCCAACTGCACTCCATCCTTTTCTCTGCCTTAAAATGAGGCAAATAAACAGTTTACCAGATTTTCTGATGGCTATCAAAGCTTATTTTTTCATTTGGTGCGTACAGAGGTTTTAGCCTGATTTTGATCCATGCCTTTAATTCAATTTGTGTTCAAGATTCAGCTTTTTGATGGATATCAATGATCCTATATTCCCCTGTTTGCCCAAATGGAATATAAAACTCCCAAAGAGATGATATCATGTATGCTATTACTTTATTCTTTATCTTAGAAATCATTGCCTTTAATGGGATCTCTAGGTAGGTTTCAGGAGAGCCAAGTCTTGAGCAATTTAGATATAATCTGCAGAGAGTGTGCTTGGCCTATTGTTTTGAACTACTTTGAAACTATTGAGCTGATGTTATTTAAGCTGTATTAAACTCTTCACCCAATTATGGCATAATCCTTCAAAACCAGTAGAGTAGGACTTGGTTTTAAAAATGCTGCTGCTAACATCTAGGGGTCTGTTCACTAAGCCTGACTGTTAAGCTCATTATTAAGTGCTGTAGGGCTGAACTGAACTTCACATTTTATCTTTTAACGCCGTTAGTCTACTGGGTTTTGCCTCAAAGAAAAAAAAAGTACAAAAAAGTTGTATTGTGTTAAGACCAATGAAATGCATACCAGCTTTATCTTCTGATCTTTATGGGGAAGATCTGCATCTGGACTCACTACTGTCTCTTTTGCTCTAGGAAGACCCTGCTTGAGCAGGGAGGTTTGAGCAGATGACCCACTGTGGTCCCTTCCAACCTGGCTGATTCTGTGATTAACAGGTGACTCTGTGTTGAATCAGTTACTGAAAAATGGAGAAAAACATAAATGCCAAAACCACCAAATTAAAACTCTTTACGCTTAATGTTTCTTTTGCCTGATGACTAGATTTATTTTTTTTAAGCTGAGTTGCTTTCCTGCATGCCTAATAAAGCATGTGAAACAAAAAAAAAGGCACAAAACTATTTTTCTTCCTTCATAGATCAGTGTTTTTAATACTCACTGAGTTGCAGTAGTTTCAGAGAATGGAAAAAAAAATGCACATTCATTCTGAACACTGGATAGAAAGATCACCTTTTAAGTCCTTTCAGACACCAGGTTTAGTAATGGAACTAATAATTCAATTTTGCTGAATTGTCACGATTAGGTCTACTTGGACTGAAGTATTATTTGCTGCTGTCATTTGTAGCCTGCTTTCAACTTTTGCAAGCTTGTTCAGGGTAAGAAGAGAAGCAATCATTGGCTATAACATGGTGACCAGTTTTAGCAATTACTATGACTTGAAGTCATGTGATAGGACATCGTGTTATACTACAGTGAAATATGTCACAGGGGGGCACATTTGTCTGCCTCCCAGCTTTGTTGTCTGTGTGGCTTATTTGCGGCTGTTTTCTCTTTGGTTTTCAGTTATTAGATTGATTTTATTTGCCGAGAGTTGGGATTCTGCTTGAGTGATAGACAAATTCGATGAAAATAGAGTCAAAATAGATGGAATATCAATATTACATTTAATGGGGGTAAATTAAGCTGAAACTTAGCCTAACATACTTTAAAAAGCATTTTTTTTAAAAGGAGCATGAGAGGAAAGGACAAATTCCAGCAGTTTCAAACTGTCTTGTTTTGATATATTACTTAAAAAAAACCTTTTCAATTTTTAAATCATTCACTCAGAAATCTTGTGGTTTTAATAGCATAAGATATGCAAGTGAAAAGAAAGGCACAATAGAAACAAAAAGCATGATCAATATGAAATTACTTCCTATTCCAATTTGGGGGGGGGGGGGGGGGGGCTGGGAATAACTTAAGAAATTACAAGATTTATTCTCACTGAAGGTCATTATCCCATTTTGCAATATTGAAAACTTTGTGAAACAAACTGTCTGCTGGATGGTTGTATACTATAGTTTAAGATGGATATACTACAGGGAAGGATAATTATTCCCTAAGTATTAAGGAAGAAATCAGAATTTCATTTCAATCAAAAATGAGCCTAAGCTTCAAAACCTACAAATGAGAAATTAATAAGTGTATATAATTAAAGCACTCAGGCTTATGGCAAGCTATGTCTTGTGGCAGTCCCAGGAAAGAAGTAACATGTAGGAAAAATGGACTTTTTGTCAGTTCCCAAAACTAAAGAGGGGAGAATAGAGGAGTTATTTTCCCATTTAAAGAAAGGGAAGAAGTCCCTCTTCCCTTGCTGTAACACCTAGCAGGGCAAAGCAAAGTTTCTGAGGTTTTGGAATAAGACTTCAGTAAAACCAAATGGGATTCCATTAAATTCAAGAATGACAACTTCACAATGTATTAGAAATGAAGTGCTTAGGCAGACTTAGCTGATTTTGAAATTTAAGGTCTATGACCTCTAGCTTTATACCTGTTATTTAAATTATTCCCTCCTTCATCAAAGGCAATGTGTGCTGGGGGGATGTATGGTGGGGATCAAAGAGGGAGTAAAACTGCCTGCATTTAACTGAACTGCAAAGTGTTCACAGTTGATGCGTCAGTTACTGAGATGGAGCAAATAGTTGTCCCTCGTTGTTGCTCTTGACTCCATGAAATTTTAACTCTGGGGGCAGAGAGCGTGTGCATCGTTTCTGTCCTTTGCGGTTGTGGTAGTGGTGATGTCCTCAGTGCCTCCCCTCATACCACAGGGGTGGCTGTACAGCATCTGTGGCCGCTCCCATGAAAGCTGTATCCATTCTTGATGGATGTGACTCTGGGCATTGGGATAGTCTGGATGTCCATTCTACTTCTACCGTTTTTATCTCTAGTCATAGTCCCATGTCTGTCCCCTGCACCATCACCCCCAACACCCCCCAAGTAAAGACAGATTCTGTTATTCGGAAGAATGTTACTCTGAAATACTGCACATGGTGTCAGTTATTGTGTAATTTTCCCTTTAGCACAGATTGCTCTGAGAAGTACTGCATTTTGAACTGTCTGGCAAGGCAGAATTGAACATGTATGCTTTTTTCCTTCATGAACTTCTTCAAGGATATTTTCCTGAGACATCAGTGCCATCATAAATTCATAAAAATGAAAAAAAAAAAGTTCATTCTTGAACATTTGGAATTTTAGATTTGTTCAGATGAAAATCTGTCTTCATATAAAAGTGAATATGTGTTTCACAGATGGTATAGCTCTATTCATATCTGAAGTGAGTAGGGAATTTTGCTCTGAAGACACATAGCATCCAAATAATGAAAAGTAAACAAAGTACATAGAATCGCTACAAATAAAAATATTCTTCTGAAAAATTTCACACTTTTTTATTATAAGTATAGCAGCAATTACTAAATAGGTATCTTCTGTATAGATAATGTTTCTATTAAGTGAGTTTTGGCCTAGTAAATTTTGATTTTCTTCCTTTAGAAGTTGTGACAAACTCTACTGGGAATGGAAGGAACCTTTTTGACATTTTTAATAGCCTATTTTTGCTTAAGAAAGCAATTTCACATAAATACAATGTCTTTTTAAAAAAATCGTGGTCCGGTTTTGCAACCCTTGAAATTTTCACTTTTTTCCTGGTTTCGAGTACATTTATTGATAATTTTTTCAACTCTTCAGATTTTTAAAAACATCTTACATTTAGCAAAAGTACATAGATTTTTACTGAAGAAGCAAGTGCAAATACTTGGGCCTAAATAATAGCACCAAATTTTAGGCATCCTGAGAAGGTTTAGGAGCATAACAAGAAAGGTAGATTGCTGGAGGTGATTTGCATTCCTTACCATTGCATCTCTTTCTTCAGCCATTGTAAAGGGAATGAAGTGTATCTTACATTCCTGAAACTTAGTAGTACTAATCTGCACCGTTGATGAAATTTATTTTTCATAATATATTGCCTTAGGATTTTGAAACATTCAGGAGAATACACTGAAAATTCCTATGAACTATTACGTGTGTAGTACTTTTTTTTAAATAAGTGCAGAGCTAATTTCATGGGTTTTGTAGGTACTGTATAGCTAACAAACAACAGAGCAGCTCCTTTCCCTAGAGTGCAAAGGGCACTTAGTGGAAATAACAGTATGTGTTTTGTTCCTAATACTTGCATGAAGCTGTGAAACAGCCTGATATATGTCAGAATAGATGTTGTAGTTCCTTTATGGTTTGAATCTTGTGATATGGTATGGTGTTTGTTGTCCTTGTGTAGAAAGTTAAGATTATTTTAAAATCTTTTCCAACTGGAGTTATGTATCCTGGTTTTTTTGATTAATTTTCCCACATTTAATTGAATTTAAATCACCTCTTAAAATTAAGTAAAAAAATGTTACATTGCTTTTATTAAAAGAAAAATACATAAATCCCCCAATAAAGCAGGGGTAGATTCTGCAAAAAGCATCATGGGCAGGGTACTCTTTCCTTTGAAATAACAGTCTTATCCTTTCCAGAGAAATGATGAAGACTACTGTGAGACTTGCCAATAGAATATGAATGTATGTTGTTTTCCAGGTTTTTTGTTTGTATAACTTTTTAAGTAGTGGTGGTAAAGGTTTTTAAATTCTTTCTCTTGGCTAAAGTATAGTTGAAGAATTCAGCTGCATTATTCTTGCAATTTTGGGTGCTGACTACTTCCACTGCTGTACTGACAGACCTTAGTTACTGTACTTCAGCGGTAATACCAAAAAAGCTAATTAAAATAACCAACAGCAATGATTTCCAAAATACCTAGATGCAGGCAGCTTCCCACTTTAAATGCAGTGCTACCAGTTCTTTGGAATAACTTCGTGTTTGCAGAGGATCTGACATGCTCCTAGAATTTTACCTGAGGTGGATAAAAGCTCATTTTGCTCTCCTGTAACTTGTAAGGGTTTTAATATCCATTATTTATTGAACTCTGAGCTATGGAGTTAACTGGGAAAAGACCAGTAAGTTTTCAAAGAATCTTTGAATCATACTAAAAACTGTGTGGGTTATGATTTCAGATTATCAACCTGCATTGCATCCAACAAAACAAATGAAAACAGAATTATTTTTAAGGTAAATATCTATTTGCAATTAAAGACGAGCATACATACAGATGCTGAAGACTTGGTACATTTGTAGTCGCTCTTTTCTATCCTGAAATTTGACTTGCTTTTCTTTCAACTGACTAATCATACTTCAGCTACAAAACCAGTCATTTCATTGATTATTTCTTTTACATGCCCTCTGTTAGGCAACTTACTGCTGAAGAATACAGACATACTATCAAATATCACTGCTAAGAAAGTTTGTACACATGAACATATGTATGTCTTTTGAATTTTCACTGGTTCACATTTTAAGCCTTATCACTGCTGTTAATCATTTGTATGGCACCAATAATGTTCAAAGTGCAATCTTTCTGCTATATAGTTTCTATTATTTTTATTAGTATTTTTAAAGTCACTTATTGTATGTTTGGGGTTTTTTTTTAATTTGTTTGTGGGAGTTTTTTTGTTGATGTACAAAATGCTATGTGTATGTTAAGAATAATGAGCTGGGATTTAAACACTCCTGTAGCCAGACCTTGAATGGACATTCAGAATTGGTACAAAGTACTATTGATAGTTGGAAGTGATAATAGGCAATCTATTTTGTGGTTTAATTATTATCAGCCACTGCTTAGGAATGAAAGAAGAGAAAAATAATATCATGTGTTTTTCTGAGGGTATAAACCTTCAAAGGTGAATTCCTATAGGGGGTGAAAAAGCAATGAAGGATACCACAAAAACGAAGATGTCTTTTAATTTCATAGTATCTCTGAAGTAGAAATAAAAGATTATTTGTTTGGGCCTTGCTTTGTTTTCTTAAAACCATATTTTATAAAGCTTGAAAGTTGAGGACAGCTCACATTGCCTTCATATTATCTGAAATTACTCTTGAAGTATTTTTAGTTGCCGGTAAAAGGAGCAGTGGCAAGCTCCTTATGGGTTCTTTAAAATGGTTATGTAGTCATTAAAATTTCAGGGACTTGAAGGCTGCTTGGGATGCATGGAGGATGGCATTCTGCCTGTCCCTTTGGTGGTTTGGCAAAGAAATACGGGAGAAGCCTGATCTTCCACTTGCTGATATCAAAGATGGCAAAGTGGCCAGAGTCTTGAGTTCAAATCTCGTTCACAGTAATGTTAAGATTACCATTCTAGGATGACCACTGCTATTTTAACCGAGAAGTAGTTTTGTGACTTATAAAGGTTTTAGGCTTTTCCTTTACGGAAAAATGGTCAGAAAGTTATGTTGAAAACCACTCCCACAGCTAGGTTCATAAATAATGAATATTACCTCTTATTAATCCATATTTTAGTTTAAGTCTGGCTCATGCCAAGTTGCTTCCTTAGGGAATCTTTACAAGAGAGGGTGATGAGCCATAGTCCCCAAGGAATTAAATTGTGAAAACAATCTCAGACTCATACATGCTAATATAGATCTGTTATTCCCTTTCCACATCTATCACAACACATTCTAAATTGTGGCTGATCTTTTATGCAAATAACTGCCTTATTAGACATCGGGCTGTGTGTGCCAATGTCTCCATGGGTTTCTCGGGTGTTTGCTATCTAACCATCAAAGCCCTGGAAATGAATGATGATTACTTCATTTCTTTGAAGAACAAAGAGGAGTTGAGGTTCTAGATGTGGGAATTGGTGACTTTGAGCCATGCGGACAAAAGCCAGTATCTCTGTGGCTCATATTAAGTCATTAAGAAATAATTTTTGCCTGTTTTCTTCTTGTGTTTTATTGGCATTGTTAAAACTGCAAACATCATTCACAGCTGATGTTCTGTTACAAAACATTAGTAACTATTGAAATTGCAAATGGCAAGTCAAAACAGTCTCTCACAGTGGCATAAAAAAGCCAAGAACTAGTTTTGCAGTGTAAAAATATATCTGTTATCTCCTCAATTAGCTGTAAGTTCAAATAGTACTTTTATTTTCCACTCTAGTTATTATGATGTGAATGTTATGTGAGAAATACAACGCAGCCCAGAGAATTTCTGGGAAGCATAATAGAGGGGGAAAAAACCTAACCCAGTGGATTACAGTTCACTGCTAATGTGTTTTACATAAAACAGGGAGCACTCTTTGAATTCAAGCAAAGCAACGTATGGAAACATTAGAATACTATAATTGAATTTTCACTTCCGAATAAAAAATAGTAGCAGTCTTCTATACCTTGCTGTTATTCCTGAATGTGTTTAAAAAAGATTGCTGACTTTGGAGCGTCTAAATGAATTCTATGCCCCGTGTCCCACACATGAAATTAAGGAGCCTGGATTTGTCACTATTTATTAAATTCTAATAATTCCTATGGAATAGATAAATACAGAATAATAAACTTTGTGGTTTTAAAATGCACAAATAACTGAGAGGACCATTCCTGCAGGTGTATTTTAAACCTTTTTTGAAGCTATGAAGGGAACAATGGTGAATGTTTAATCTTGGGATGCTGACAGTAGCCCCATTCAGCAGTGCTGTGGCGTGCTTTTTGGCTCATGATTTGGCATCTGTGCCTTCAAGGGCTGCACTTCCCAGACAGCATGCCTTGGCAGAGACCAGAGAAGCTCGTCTTGCTGTAACACAGCTGGTTATGCCTAACCGAAAAGTACAACTCCTGCAGATACTCCAAGGCCATGTGTGCACAAGCTGCAGATGGTTTGTGGCTACCCAGGGTGACTCAGCCAAAGTTTGCCCTTCACATTGTGCTTGCCAAGGGTGGTGGGAAAAAGGCAAGGTTTGGCTGCTGTGTGTCTTTTGTGCTTGAGCAGTAGATATGACGCTTCTGGAAGACATCAATTCTCTCATGAGTGCAGGGATTGATGTTGGGACTCTTGTGTCATAGAGGCAGTCACATGACAGGGCTTATCATCACTGTGGTGAGTAATGTCTTCAGCTCAGTCAAAATGGTTTATTCCCAGTGTTCTGAGCAATAAACATGACTGTAAAAGCCAGTTATTTCTTAACTTGGGAAAAAGAGGTGAATTGAGCATGTCTTCATAATTTTACTGTGTCGTTTGAGTGGCCGACCCGTGAGGGGATGAATTTGAGACTGTAATGTTTTGCATGTTATAAAGTGTATTGGGATTTTGGTAGAATGCTATTCAGATGATGTTTATTCAGTTACATGGATGGTATAGGGGGCACCAGTGTACCTAAAAGAGCATCTTTGAATGGATGATAGTGCACTTCCCCGTGCAGTCTCAGTATCGCTTGCACCGTGCAACGTGTGAGAAACCCATTCTAGAGTCAGGATGGTTGTTACGTAAATGCATTAAAGGTGATTTAAACTCCTGATATCATGGCTGAGAGGTGTAAAATGGACACAGCCTCAGCTCTTCGTTTTTGTTCTGTGCTTTTTTTTCATTCACAGGTATCTGTACCCCCTGGCAGGAAGGTAGGAGAGTGTGAGGTTGCTGTGTTTTAGGCATCTGTTCCTCTGTTTTGCTCATAGTGGCTGGAGGGCTGTGTCTGCTGGTGGGTTTCCTGAGCAGTTAAACCTGTGGGTGCCTAGTTCTGCCTAGTCCTGCCTCTGACTCCTGTGTCAATGTTTTTACCAATAATGGAAGCAGCTCACAACACTACACTCACCCTCTGGTTTATTGAAGAAACAAATTATATAGGTATGTAATTCAGTGGTACCAAATACTGAATTACAGTGCAATCAGTTTAAATCCTTTCTTTTTACTTTTATTTTTATTCAAACTAACAGGCATTGGGGAAAAAGGTATGTTTAGAATGGATCTAACAGTCTTCAGAATAGTGACGATTAACTCGCATCTCATTCTACTCTGGGAAGACATATCTTTGTGTGTATTTATGTAAATGTTGCTTGTTACCATTTTTTCTGATATTATAAGTAATTGATTTCTTAATAATTTATTTAGGAATAATGTTGTGGTTTTGGTTTTTTTGTTGTTGTTGTTTTTTCTGATACTGACAGTGATTTTTGGATTGAAAACAATGGGTAGAAAAGATGCCTCTACATCAAGGACTCCTGTTGACCAGTACAGAAAACAAATAGGTAAGAGTTTGAAAGAAAAGTCTGTGTGCTTTAAAAAAAAAAAGCAGAAAACCTCTTTTTTTTTTTTTTTTCTGGCCAGACCACCTAGTATAACAAAATGTGTTATTCTTCTTCAAAAACGGTTTTGCAGATGCTGTTCACTAATTCATTGAGTAAAACCTTTTATAAGGTCAGTGTTTTGAGTAACTTGATAAGGTTTATGCTCCATGTTTGGAAATACTAATGAAATACTGCAGAGAAGGGGCTTCACAATGTTTCTGAATCATTGAAACTTTCCTAATTTTCCTGTTTGTCTCTAATTTCAATTACAGGCATTTATAACAAAATACTCTTCCTCATTCATAGCAATTTTTGATAGGCTGAATGACACAGACCTTTACATTGCATAACTGCATTTATTCTCACATTAGTGGAATATTTTAAGCATGTTAATAATTTCCTTTCTTCGGTCTTTCTCTGTCCTTACTTGTTGCATATGTAGGTAACAGGTATACAAAGTATGTACATGCACTCATGTACACTCTCATAGGTACTTACATAGTAGACTCAAATCCCTATTTCTTTGTTTAAATGCCAAGGTGACTTATTTTTGAAATCCATATATGAGGATTCTGTCTCTATGTGTTAAATAATATTATAAAACATTCACAATATTTTAAAAGTACCTATATAAAATGAAGTACCTTAGTCTATACTCAGGTTTTTTAAGTAAATTACTTGCTTTTACAGTTGCTAAGCACTCACATCTGTGTTTAAATATGCAGAAAATAACAAGTGGGAAAAAAAAGGTTGTTTACAATGTACATTCTCATGGTGAAAGAGCTAGGGTCATGTGAACAGTCTTATTTTTATCATGTCTCAATTTCTTTAGTGCTGCCTCATTATTTTAATATAACTGTTTTTGTGGTCTTTACAACTTCTTGTAAAGTTGAAAGAGATTATTTTGTATTTTATTTGTTTTAAATAGCTGTGGAATGGTTTGGTTTACCTAATGCTGAGTGGCTTGTGTGGCTGACTTCCTTGGGTCATTCTCTGAGATAGTTTGAAGTATGGCTGAAAGCTTTTGAGTGCCTTTCTGGATGGGAAAAAGATATAATGGAGAAAATGTTTAAATAGATGAGCTCTCTGCTTTTGTGAGATGTAGAGTTTTGTAGTAAGCCTTGCAAGGAAACTATTACCCAGTAGATGACACTACTAGTATTTCACTACCAAATGGGTTTGGTGAGGAATGATGAGCCCTGCAGCTTGTCTTTGGGACAACTCGTCCTGTGTACACCGGGTCATTTGAAAGAGGAAGATTGTATCAGCTTTCAGGCATTTTCTCCATGTGTGTTTCATTGTAGTCACTTCTTTTTCAGCCACCTCCTTTGGGGTTGCTTTTTTTCCCCTTTCAGGTGACCATGGTTGGAGGTGTTTATTGAAGTCCTGTACAGAGTGAAAGAGTCTGGTGATCAGCGGGATCACTGGAGAGACCAAGGCGGGTGTAAAGCTGCATCTGAGACTCAAATAATTACCTCCTGCTCTTCCACAGCGTGGTCTGTTTCTTGCAGATTACTATCACATGGCACAGTGGTTGGCATCTCACACCTGTGAGATGCCAGGACTGATCAGATGTGCCTTGAGCAGGGAGAGGACACTGCTGTAGCAGGGTGCTGAGAGTATTTGTGTTGGGGCCCAGCACTCAGAGGGACCCTGTTATGTTGCTGACTCACCAGTTTTAGCCTGGCATGTTGTCTGAACAGTTTGGCATTTTCTCTGATAAACAATGCAGCTTCATGATCCATTGGGTACTGCAAAATACAGTGAGGGCTCATAATAAGCTAATCTTGTTTAGATGTGACACATTGCTCTTAACTTGGCAAAAGCAAGTGTTAAAAATTAGCAAGGGGAAGAATCTCGTGCTGGCAGGCAAATAAACTATATAACCTAGGAGATATTTCTGTGATTGTAGTATTCCTTAGAGAACAGAGAGCAAGAACTAAAATAGACTGTGCTCTGCCTTTTGCTCTGATGATGGTTGTTTCAGCTCCTACTCTGGTCATTTCACTGATATAGCTATAGAGTTTGCCAACGGGAGTTAGTTCTCTGAACTTAAAGTGGGAGGGAGAGTTTGAAAATTTATGAATACTGTTTTGTACTTTAATGTTGCAGATGTGTTTATGTATAAGCATTTTGGGCTAGCTTTAGGCCCGGTAGCTGATCTTGGTGGAGTGATCCCTCCAGTTTCATTATGCCTTTAGGTGTATTATAGGACAAATAGGTGTATTATTGACAAATATTGTCCAATATTGCCCTGAAGAATATGGAAATATTTATATTTTTTTGCCATTACTTCTTGATTTTTTTGGTTCTTACATAGTTTTGCATAGCTGGTAATAAATAATTGATCTGTTTATCACAGGATGGTGAAGGTTGGCAGGGACCAATGGAGATCTTCTCATCCAACTGCTCTGCTCAAGCAGGGACATGTCGAGCTAATTGCCCAGAGCAGTGTTCAGATGGCTTTTGAATATCTGCAAGGATGGAAACTCCACCACCTCTCTTCCTGTGTTTGACCATTCTCAGAGTAAAAGGTTTTTTTCTTATGTTTTCCTCTGAGTTCCCATTGCCCATAGTCCTGTAACAAGGCTCCACTAAGAAAAGCCTGGCTGAGGGAGAGACTGACCCTCCCTTCAGGTATTCATATATACATTGATAAGGTCCCCTTTGAATCTAGTCTTCTCCTGGGTAAAAAGCCCCAAATCTCTCAGCCTTTCCTCATAGGAGTGGGTCTAGATTCTTCATTTTAAGTCCTCTTGATTCTTCTTGATCTGATTTCATTCAGATACTTATTAGAAATTATGCAGAAATAATTTAACTTTATTCTTAAAATGCATTCATCCAATAAACCCTAGATTTGACAGCTTAGGGACTTCTAGATACTTTTGCAGGGTGGTTTAGTTTGAGGCAGTTAACAGATAACTCCTCAAAATACAGAATGCTCTAATACTCCAGGATCATTTGTTTTGGAGATGGACATTTGATCTCCCTTTTTGAGATAGGTTATGTCTAGTAACAGTGAACAAAGTGAGGCTGCACGGGGCCTGTGTTTTAAAAAAAGTAGTTTATCAAATGCATTTAAAGTTCAAAATCCATGCTTGGACTGATTGCCATCCTTTCTTTCCAGGCATTTGGTATCTATGAATTGTTGAAAATATTATGATAGATGCTGGTTGAACAGCTATCTCTTGCTGACTAATGGTGTAGTGTTATTTTTTAGCTCAGAATTTAATGTTTCCTGGCTTTGGTGGATAGAAGGTAACCAGACTGAAACATTTTTCATACCTTTTTTTTTTGATGGAAAATGGCAGTCTTCAAGGAACAACATGTCAGAAAGTCATATCAACTTCAACACAATTTTCAGTTAGATGTTTAGTGGAGTAATTTTAAATAAAAGCAGATTTTTAATTTCATTTTGTTCCAAGCTTTCTGTTTTGTTCTGCATTTCCATACGGCATGCCACATGTTTGCCCTGTGCCATGGTTCAAGTTCATGTTGATCACTTCAGTTCAGCCGTTTGCCTTTTTCTCTCCTCCACGAGAGCAGCATCACTTGTGTCTTATTTGCCACTGTGCCGCTAGCGGTTGCTGTTTGCTTCGGTAGCATTTTCAGAGGATTCCCCCGTCATAGAGATTGATACTGCTCTTCTCTGTCAGCTGGCTTTCAGCCATCTCTCCTGCCACCAGCCAAAATTTGTCTGTAGTGCCACTTAAGCAACTGCTCTGGTATCTGACAGTGGGGTTGCATTTTCAGTGGGGAGCAGAGTCAGTCTTTGAGTTCTCAGACCAAGCTGGCATGGGCTTTATGAAGCCTATCCCCAAGTGGGACAGGGAGCAACAGTAGCAACCTGTTCAAACTGACTTAGGCTGTGCCTGGAGGAGGGAGGATGGCACTGAAGGAATCTATTCCCATTCAGATCTCCATGAGCAGCCAAGGCTGTGGAAGAGACATAAGGAAAAGTAATTTTAACACTTTTTATTCATCTCTCGCTGACATGCCCAAACATATACCTGCAGAGCCGCAGTAAATGGGGCAGCTCCTCTGCAGAGCATTTCCTTCTCCCTGCTGCTGTTTGTGCTGCTGTGCTTAATTTGCTGGAATCAGTGGAAAGGTGTGAGGTAGTATGCATCCTTCTGCATTTATTCAGCTTTGCTCCACAAATGCTGTGAAAATAGCAACAGGTTTTGTGCCATATTTGCTTTGTTTACTGTTATGTGTGATTTAAGTTCCCAGAACAATTCCACATGTATATTTTCCATCCTTCTTCATCTGGTGTGTTGCTTGCTCGGCATGGAAGTCGCAGGATTTGTGGGTAGTGTTCATGACTCGTGTGACTGTGGCATCCTAAGCAAGCATACTGAGAGGATTATAGCATAAGTAAAACCTGGTCTACAAACGAAGAATAGACATACTTTTGGCTCCCCTTACTATTGTGTTGCTGTAGTGTAATTTTTCATGAGAAGAGGTTGTTTGCCAATCATTCGACCTTCAACTTGTAGACTCAGTGGTCTGCCTATTGTCTGCTCTGTATCTCCTGACTTGCCAGCTTGATCCTTTAAGGGCTGGAACTTATATAGGCATAGCCCTGGTGTTTTCTGGAGTAACCTGGGCTCTGGAAATGAGTAAAAGTTATGAATGAAAATATGTTCTTTTTTTGTTTTGGAAAGCACAGGGTGGCAGGCTGAGCACAATGACTCGATGATGGAGATGGTACTCATTGGCATCACATATGCAGATCAGTGGGGTGGTGGAAAGGACTGGGTGGGACTACTGAGACCCTGGCTGTAGCAGCATAGGAGAGGAGAGAGAACTGCCCACCTGAATGAATAGATAAAACTCTATGGGTAAATTCAGCCCTTTTTTAAAACTCCTTGGTGTGGAGATTGATGACTTGTCCATAAGGAAGTAATCTCATTCTAGTGCCAAGGGTTACAGTCTCACTGTAGCCCTGATAAGATAGAGAAGAGCTTGGAGACTAGGGCAGCAAGAGAATCCCTGGGATTCCCACCTCCAGCTACTAGTCTGGAGCATGGACCTATTGTCTCCTGGTCTCCAGAGGGAAGCCCTTCTTGTGGCAGATTGCCATCTCCACTTGCCCTACCACTAAAAAAAAATTGTCTTTACTCTTTACTGCCTCACCTTCTGTTTTCTATTGTTCACCTTCTCTGAGTTTCTACAGAGTTGCTGTGCCTCCACCTTCTTTATCCTGAGTAGTGCCATTACATACTCAAAACAAAGTGGCCACTAAAAGCCTTCCTTTTCAGCTTAAAAATAGGGAAGTGTTAAATTTTGATAGTATCTTCTGAAATACATAGCATACTTTGAAGTGAAATGTGATTGTTTTCTTTAGTTTTGGATCAGGAAATAAGTGCTTGTTATCAGTGTGAAAATTTTAGATTTAGTTTCTGAAACTACAGCAATAGCAGCAACAGTAAAAAGTGTTTGGCCTGAATTTGGGCTGAAAATTTCAAAATTGCATCATTTGTCACAAAACAGGAATTCCTGTATCTTTTCTTTGTTAAGAAAACGCATAGAACCAGAAGGCAACATTTACAGCATTGAGGTTGTTCTCCACTGTCACAAGAAAAGGTGTAGCAGGCAGATATCAATGCAATAAAAATTCTCCAGTCTATTTTTTTAATCAATCATCTTTTTTTTCCACCCACATTTGATGTCAGTCACCTTTACTGTGGGAAAGGAAGGGAGAGGAAAAGTTTTTTGTTTTTTTTTTGGCGTATGGAACATTACATTTGCTCTCTTGAATTTTTCTAATAAAAATCTACTGTTAAGCACATAGTAAAGAGAAATGGGAGTCAAAGCCCTCCTTTTGCTATTATGTGTGACTGTTGGCAAGTTTTGGAATCAGTTTCATACTTCACAGTGATATGCCAGTGATACCATGTGTATCAGTTCCTTTTTCTTCTTTTGGAAGGAGGTTTTTTGAAGAATGAATTTTGGTATCAGAAAAAGTGGAGTAAGTCCTTTGGTCCGTGATTGCTGTTTTGATTTTAATTTTATGCCAGTAGAATAACTTCTTGGAAACTAAAGCAGGAGCAGCAGAGGAAAACACTGGTGTGTAGTGATGCCTAGTCTGGCTATAGAATGGACAGCACAGTGGCTTTATAGACACTAATCTTGGTACTTCAGGTGTTTGTTGCTCCAGACTCTTTTATAGAGTCTTCCAAAGCTACTGTATGCCTTTGCTAGCCTGTTGTCTATCTCTGTCCATCATCTGAGGAAATGATGCTTCTCAGATAGGTGAACTGCTGGACTGACTTGAGTCTTGAGGAGAAAAGACAATGCAGAAAGAACCGTGCCTCACCAACACCGCCTATGGAGACTTTCTGCTGTGCCTTTTGCAACCGGACTTGCCTATCTCGCATGGGCCTTTTTAGCCAACAGCGCGCTTGCAGCAAGCGTGGGGAGAGCCCTTCCCAAATCTTCGTTCGCGAAACCGAGCCATGATGATGATGATGATGAGTCTGGCTAAACTAATTTAATCCACATTTTGTGATGATTGGGATGTTTTTAAATATGTTCTGTGAAGACTGATGATGATTCTTAAGTCCGTACAGTTTGTGATCACATATTCTTAAAGTCCAAAGCCGTAAAGCTATATTTTATTTACTCGTGGGTGTGTACTTAGGTTTGTGTGGATATTATTCAGTTTTCATTTGCCGGGCAGGCGTAGCCCCAGACTGAGCAAGGATGAGAGGGGTGGCTGCAGAGCCAGGAGACTGTGTGAGTGTGTACACACACCATGAAGAGAAAGTAAGGAGAAAGGTGGTGTATCTGAACCCTTGGCTCCCATCCCTTCTCCACAGCAAAAGCTGAGTTTCTTTGAGCTTGTTTGATTATATTACTTTTGCTGTACATTCATACTACACTTATTAGTAATTTTATACAGATGGAGGCTCATAGTCTTCTCTTATTTTAATCTCATCAACAATAACACCATTTCACTCAATGGAGTTGCTACAAATTTGTTATAGGTATAAATGAGTGAAATTCAACATGTTTCCAGTTGCTGAATGGCATTTCAACATGATGTTATTCCAAGAACTTGCAGTTCCTGTAAGGTATCCTGTAAGGTGTTTACACCAGCTCTTGCAATGATAAGTATTTGTGTGTATACTTACTCTCATTTCGGAAGTCAAAAAAAAATCAACCTAGAAAAACTCTTCTAATCCTTTACAAAATCCATCAGATTTTCACTATAGACACATATAATCATGCATATGTTACATTCAGAGGCAGAGCAGTTTAACATTTTTAGAAATTTTTTCACCAGGCTTTGAAAATCTTAGCTCATGTGTGAAAGCTGGACTTCAGAGTGCTCACATCTTCATGTGAAAATGTAAATCTAACTTTAGAGTCCCATATTTAAAAAATCTTAGACACGGTTTTTCGACATGTACAGTGTCCGTCTATATGCATTCTCTATGTGTGGTGCATTTGTTTATATTTGTAGGTAATATTATGTCAATATAAATGCAAGGAGAGTTGGGCAGTGAACTCCAAGTCTGATTTCCTCTCATTTCGTCATAACAAAGCAGTGGAGGAAGCATAAGAATGAATTTCCCAGCGCAGGTGCATCTCTCAAGATATGCTTGATAGATATTTAAGGTGGACATAATTCATGGTTGTAAATGCATTTTTTTTGTTACAATGCAATGAGATATAGCGCTGGTGTTTTTGAGTGCAATTAAGTGTTGTCCAGGCATTGTCCTGCCATGGAAGGTGGCAATCTGGTAACCCTCTGCTGTTCCTCCACTGTCTGGGCTAGCAGGAGTGAAGGCAGCAGGGAGTTTGGCGAGCATTGCAGGGCTAATGGTCTCAGAAGAGAGACATAAAGTCCCCTTGTATCAATTCAAAATGTTTAACTGTAGGGATTTTTGTATTTCATTCTTCAGGATAGTCATGTGCATTATGTAGTTCATTAGGTATTGCACCTATTTATAGCCTTAAAAGAATGTTTTCGGTGTCTCTGTTCAGGCAAGCATGACCATAGAATAGTCATCTGACTTTTGTAAAGAATTTGCTTACATTGGTGATTGCCATCATGCAGTATGTTAATTGAATGTTGCCACGGATTTCTGTAACTGATTTGTTTTAAAAGTGTTTTTTTTCCAACGGGAGCTTTTGCTTGTATTATGCCTTATTTTGGAAGAATAGGAACTGGCTACATTATGTTTTTTAGGGTCTTGAATTATTTATGGAGTTGTCTGCTAGGCTGTACATATTACTTGCAAGCTTTTAAGTGTTGGATAAGAAAAAAGTTACAGGGCAGAAGGAGAATGATCTTAGGAAGCTCAAACTGTTAGAATGAAAATACGAGAAGGCAGTTGCTTGATTTGAATTACACTTACAGAAATCTCAAACATCGTGCGAGTAGCTTTAGCTTTTACTTGATGTTAAAGGCTGACTAAAATAAACACTATTGAAAGTACTCACACATTCAAAGTTATTTTGAGATTTTTCATTTGTGTAGGAGTTGAAACAGTGTTGAAAAGCACCACGAAGTGAACGAAGAGCTCTGCAATAAATGAAACGTGGGAAAACAAATAATTTACTTTGACTGAATGCCCTGGTTTCAGTTAATAAATTTACGGGCAAGTCACTAATCTGTTGCTTAATCTTTGAAATACTTTACTTGAAGTCTACTCCTTGTCATCCCAGTGACATAGATACCCTATTTACCATAGGACCAACTGAGTGAATTTTGCTCTGCAAAGCTATTGATGCTGTACTAGTATACATCATACAGTAAATAATAGTATTTTCAGGAATTTTAACTACCTATTGAATAGGAAAGGTGGAAAAGCCTGCCTTTTCCTTCATTTTTTTCAGTGAATATCTTATGATTATCAATATATCTTCATGGGTGCTGTAAGATTTGTAGCGACACTGATTGCGGTATTTGATTTTTCATTACCAACCAACAGTAATTTTAGAATGCAAGGGCGAGGGGTGTTAGAAATAATTTTCCTGTGATATTTTAACCAAATACCTGTGGGCCATTCATAAGAATTGGGGTTTGGATGATCTAGAGTGTAATAGGTAAGAGGATGTGACACAGCTTGTAAGTAAATCACTTGCTCAAGTTCAGCCTAGGTGATAGTCATGGGAAGATGGTAACTGCCTGGCAGATGTTGGGTGGCATTTATGATGCGTTGTTTGTGCATTCAGTTCCTAGTGGAGAAGTGTTGAAAAACATCATTATTTGTTGGCAGTCAAAACAGAGAGGAGCAGGATAATGAACTGGCATATGGAGTGAAACAGTGTCTCAGCATTAGACATGGTCCCTTCAGCTCAAGGTTACAGCATACTGATGAGAGTCTGTCCCAGATTTACTGAAGCTGCTCTGAGTGAGTCTGAGCTCACAGGCTGCATTAAAGCTCTCAGCTCTGAGCTTCTTGAACAGACAGCTCATGTTGACCTGTCTCTTAGCACCACTAATGAACTTGGCCATGATGCTGTGTATTATGGCAATGCATTTCCTGCTTGCACCTTGCCAGTCCACATCACAGGCAGAATAAGCCTGCAACTGTCAGTTCAGACCTGGCCTTAGGGACCTTCAGTCACTGTAAACTGAAGAGATGAAAGATGTTTTAAGTTGAAGTAGAATGCAAGTGAGGTCTCCTAGAAATTTTGCAGGCATTGAATGGGGATGTGTTAGAATTATTTCTCTAGGCTTCTGTTCTGACAGGTGAAGGGTCTGAGTTTGGGCTGGTGATTCACATCTGCACTTGTAGGTTAAATAAAGTGTGGCACTGCTTTCTTGCACAGAGGTCAGCTGGCATTGGCTAGCTCTGACTGCACTATTTTATCCCTAAAACTGAGTGGCTGCTTGCAAACTGCTTATGGAACATTGCTCCAGGCAATTTTCAGTTCACTCTGTATAGGAATTGTTTGGGAATGGGATACTCTGGGCAAAATCCATGTCAGGGACTTGTGTAACAATTGGAGTGAGCATACCACTGAATTCCAGTTCCTGTTCACATTTTCTGATGTATTGGTGCACCTGCAACCAGATACCCAAAGGGTACAGTTTGACATTACAAAGTGACCTTTAGCAACACCTACCTCTCTCTACTTGTTCCTGTTGGCATGTCACAGTGTATAGTATACCATCCTCTGGGGTGGTGCAGCTGTTTATGTGCCATTTTGGTGCAGCTTGAAGTAAAATATGCGGTGGGCATTTTGTGAGTTGAATGAATGCCTTGATGTGCTTCATCATCTGGCTGCATGCACAAACTGAGCTGGTGCACATCAAAGGTAGGACAGCACACTGCAGGGACTGAAGTGTGTGGCAAAACTCAGGCCAACAAGTGCCATAAGCCAGTATTGCTGTTGAACCCATGACAAAGCCAAGCCACACCTCAACTGAGCTGAGGAAGAGTCTTTATTCCATAAAACTTGCAGATTGAACAGATTAGAAAGTGTAAGAAGGAGTTGGTTCCTGTGTAGGTTTCCCTTGGCTTCTCAGAAGCAGTTTTGATTTCAAACCAGTGGCCTCTGTAGGTCAGATCAGGCCTGCAGACTGAGTTACTTTATTAATAATAACTACGATAGTTTAAATCCATGTATTTTTAGAGGCATTTTACACAGTCTGCTGTGAGCAATGATGTTGCCTTCCATATGTGTGGAAGGCACAACAAAATCTGAATGCAGTTGTTTTTTTGGCACAGCCTTTTCCTTCGTGTTCAGGTATAGTACACTGGTATTTTGCCTACTGAATGGTGGAAAGAAATGGAATGAAATGACTAGTGGGGTTATCCCTGAAGAGATACTTTTCCAGAAAACATAGGCTGCAGTCAGCTCTGTCTTTTCTGGAATAGAAGAGAACAGTGCAAACTAGAATGAACTGCACAGGGAGAAACATTGAATAAATTGCAAATCAAATAGAACTGAGGGTACAATCCTTAACATACTTCATAGTGTGAAGTGTCTCAGAAAATCAACCTGTTAAGTAAAATACCAGATGGAAACGATTGGTAGAGTTACAAGAAAATCAGACTCATGTCTGTAACACAGGAGGCTCCGTGTATCTTGATAGGCAGCTTGGAAAACCACAGACCTCACAGCATATATATTCCATGGAAGAGCTTCTGTTCAAATGGCTTAATGGATGAAGGAAATATGACCCGTTGTGTCTGTATACAGAAAGTTACCAAATTCTAATGAGTAATCATCATGAGAAGGACAAAGAGGGAAGTGCTTTCATATACTCTTAGGAGGGGGAGAATAAAACATTTTGGATATGAGAAAAGAAAAAAAAAATTCACCCCACAGAGGAGCGTGTTCCCCATCTTATTTCTGTCACTGATGCAAAAAGAGAAATTAAAAGCATAGTTCAGTGTTAAGTTTTTTGGTTTATTCAGCTACCTTTTAGGTAATTTTTAGTCTGAAGAGAAACACTTCCTACAGTCAAGAGACCATAAGTAGGAAGATTGGATTTTCTGGGGGTGGAAATTTGGGACAGGTATCACACCGCTGAATTTAGCAGTTATTTCAGAGACTTGTCCTTGTAACTGGGAGTGAAATCCAATCCATCAGTGTGAAGATAGAATGAATAGCATTTAGATCCTGGAAAAGCTAATTAGGTTTTTTCACAATTTTTTTGTTGTCTGTGGTCAAAGTAGTAGCAAAGAACTATGGATGTTGATGACCAACTAGTTCACAACCAATGATATCAATTCATCATCTGGAAATCTTAGAGGAGAAGTCCTCTTGTTTGTGATGATCACTTGTGGCTGTGAAAAAAGTGTGCTTTATCCTTGTATGTATTTAAAATAATGAGAAATATTGGAGCCACTAAATAGGGCACTGGAGACAGTGAGTTTGAAGTACTCACTACTGCTTTGCTCCTCCATGTTTAAGAAAGGTGAATTGAAAAAAAAGCTGAAAGAACTACTAGGGTGAACAAGAAGAGTCTCATTTAGTGCAGCTGAGCATGAATTAAGACAAATAGGGTTCCTTTCAAACTTTCCCAAGTTAACACTTGGGAAAGACAGCAGTCCATATATATCCAGTCTGTAACTGTGTATCAATTGTCTATAAAGAAACATAGCAGGAAATAGAAGGCATTTTCTTAGCAATAGGAGATTGAGCTTCTTGAGTAATGTCCTACTGATAGGTCTAAAGACAAAACAACCCCCCAAAAACAACCAAATCCAAAACTCTAATTTGTTTTCCAACTGATCACAGAAAACGATCAGTTTTAAAGAAAGCAGAATGATATATGTGCCTTCTCTAGCAGAGCACTGGATTTCAGTAGTTCAGCAAGTCCTTCCTAGTCATATGTTCCATATGGACAAAGTTTCACTGTGAAGTAGAGCAGCTTTCTGAGATATTTATAGCTAGAAAATGCATTTGGAAGGATTGCCATAACTTTCTGACCGAAGTTTTACTAGTGGAAAAATTAATACTGAGTATTTTTACCAAAATCAAGATTTCAGAAGAACTAACAACATAGTCTGGAATTTCACAGGCTTTTTCCTTTTGGTTGGGGAGAATATGAAGTTCATGCTGAAAATGCATGTTGAAAGGAGAGATGAGGGAAAAGGGGCACATTTTGTTCATAAGATTAAACTTCGTTTTTCAGGGCCTGTGCTCTCAACACAGTGTGATGAAACTATCAAAACATTTTCACAGCATCATCTTTTTCCTTTTGTTTTGGAGATATTTTAATAAATTGTTGAATGTACATTTGGTGTTGCTGGGGTTTTCTTACTCTATGTATTACAGAAGTGCAGTACTTAACAGTCTATTAGTAAGCATAGTGTGCAGTTTCTCAGAGGATTCCCAGTGGTACGTCTTTGTCTGGACTTTCTTGTGTTACCCCTTGGCCCTAACTGTTGCAACATGTCCCACTGGTAGAAGTAGGATGTGACTCAGGCATTTTGTCATTAGAAAATCTCTATAGGAAACTAAAAAATGGTTCCATATAACTAAAAAACACTTTTAGCAATTAGCTCATTTCCAGGGAGAGACAGAAAAGAAAAATATATAGTGTCTGTAGGTTGACAAGGAACCTGGGAACATATTTCATTCAGTAAGTAAATAGGAAGAGTTTGGAAACAGTTTACAGCAGGTACCAAAGGTGGTAAAATGAGAGCATGATAGTATGGTCTATCTCCACTGCATACATTGCTGACTGAAGTGCGTTCTTTAGGTGGAGTTTTCCTTCTCCACCCATCTTTTTATTTATTAAACAGCATATGCAAAATCAGTCATTTCCCGAGAATTAGTTTAACTTAGCTTATCACATTTTGAAAAAAAATCATGCAGTTGCGCAGCAGTAAGCATTACTGAAATATTCACCATAGAATTGTTTGGATCTTGGAAGTGCCCACTGGTATGGGGGGCCATTAAAAGAGCTTTGTTGTCAGTAAATCTTGGAATAGGTCAGTATATTGGCTAGAGTGGGTTATAGCTGAGTAAACACCTGGAGCAGAAAGTGATGAAGGTATGTGTATTTCTGTGGACTGTTGGTCACTAACATATCACACGGTCATATCAACTAAGGCTGCTATTTGATCGTGGTGTGGGATGCGGGCCTCAAGAGAAGAATGGGGTAAGACTATTGCCATGTGTTGCACTTCTCCTAATCCAAAAGAAGGAAGACTTATCTAGGACTGCTTTGACAAATCAAAATGTGAATGTCTTGTCCAAGATCATATCCAAAAGATGTGGCTGAGAGAGGAAAACATACTCTGGTCTTCATCTAGGACCCCAACCATAAATGCATTTCTCGTCTTCCACTGGTCCCTTGCCTCATTTACAACACAGCATACAGCTTGATCAGTCAGTCTTACTGTCCATATTTATGCAGCTACTGAAAAAAGATGGGATTTCTGAGCAGCATGCATTGTCATAAAATGATTAAAATACACAAAATTCTATATTCTGATATATATGTTAGAAGCAGACTACTTTATATTTATTTCTTGACTTTTCAGTGCCTGCCTTTGAACTTGTTAGTGTCTGTATTAAAAATGCAGGTGGGTGTCTAAAGACTCTTCTTAGGATATTTCTGTGAAGATAAAAACTAATGCACCCACACATTCACAGAGTGAGTCCTTTTGCCACGATGTAGCCCTTTTATCACGAGCGAAAAAATTACTGTTGACTTTAGACTGAAAGAGGCAGGTTTAGATATTAGGAAGAAACTCTTCACCATTAGGGGTTAGACACTGGAACAGGTTGCTCAGAGAAGCTGTCGCTGCCCCGTCCCTGGAAGTGTGTAAGGCTAAGTTGGGTGAGGCTTAGAGCAACCTGGTTGAATGCCCCTGCTCAAGGCAGGGGGCACTGGAATTCGATGACCTGTAAGGTCCCTTCCAACCCACCCCATTCTGTGCTTCCATGATTAGAATATGAACATTAAATTAGCATTGTAATTCTGCCACACCTTTGGATTTTGCACCAAAAGAACTTGATGTAAATTTCCATTGTGTTCATGTTTCACTCGAATGTTTCGTGTAGTAATTATACTGTTTTAATAATTTAATGTCCTCTATTCTACATATGCAAAATCACTTTGCTAAATTTTTAGAACCTGGAATAGTGAGATGCATTGGCTTTTTCTTGGATCTAGGAAAAGCATGTCTGTTGTAAGCACTGCGTTGTTACTGAAGGTGAAGTTGTGTCTCTTCTTCTGAGGAATGGAGCTGTTGAAAAACAGGCCATAGGGAGGGTGTGTGGCTTTTTGGTGGTGCTGTTCTGTGTTTCTGTATTTATTTATCTATTTATGAAATGAGACATTCGGAAAAATGTTTCACTCCAAAAGTGAGACAAACCTCTTGTTGTGAGAAACTGAAAAATTACGCTGAAAAAGAAATTGACTGTTTTTCACTCTGCATGTTACGTGTAGTAAATGTGTCCTTTCTGGTATGTTTAAAGAACAGAATCAATCAGAATTAGAAATGTCAATAGAGGACCATTGAGAGAGTTTTCAAATAAACTCTGTCATCCGTGCTGAGAAATGCCTGTCCTGTCTGCTGGAAACCCACCACCGTGGGAGATGGGGTGTTCTCTCCGCTGATGCCTCTCATCAGGACTCTCCCTCAGGAGAGGGAGTTGAACTAAGACCAAGTCACTGTTCGTCTGATGGTGCATGGCTGATGTTCTGTGTCCTGTGTCATGTGCCAGACCCCACTAGGTGACTCTAGACAGAGGGACTCCATCAAGGGAAAGCAGAGGATGGTGCGTAGGACCTTTGAGATTGGAACAGTGTCCACATACAGTTTGTGAGGAACAAAGCATAGCTAAAAGCTAGTTTTCTGTGTCATTCTTTTTAATTTTGTATGCTTTTAATTTCAGAAACTGAAATTGTGTTGTCCATGGATTTATAAATATTTAACACACATTTTTAATGAATAAGAAATTGACTTTAAGGGTAGCTAATTAATTTACTTTTTCAGGTACTTTTTTTAATTGTTTCTCATTATATTTGTAAATGTAATTTTAAAATCTTTAAGAGAAAGTAATATAGGCCATCAGAGAATCATTTCTAATAGATAACATTCATGAGTGGTTTTGACTTCTATTATAACATTAGACCAGGATCTCAAGAGTTTCTGATGAGTACCAAAGTATTGCAGGGAAAAGAGATTTCTTAAGGTGATGCAGTAATTCTGTGGAAGATTCAGGAGTAGAAAACAGCTCCATGCTTTATCTGATCTGATCGAATAGTTTTCCGGATGGTAGACTATTTTCTTCATCAGTCTCTCCGTCTGTTGTATGTTTGCTACAAGAGACAGCATACTTGAATGATCATCCTGTGGAATAAAGATTTGGAAAAAATTATACGGGGAGCAACCCTTGTTTCTTTGAATAAATTGCCCTAATACATGCCTTTCACTATTTAAATAGTTTATGATACAGTGATGTTCAAAGTAAGACTTACTGAAACCAACTGACTTTATTCATGACGACATCAACAGAGCACTGATGCTGATGCAAATGGTGAAATAAAATCAAAGAGTATCAGAGAAACTCATTGGCATTGCTGATGGCAGTTAATGAAAAAATACAGCATTTAAGTTACTCGACAAATTTATATGCCTAAAGAGAAGGTATTCTTTACTATGTATTTTAGATTGCAGTATTTGTGTAGGATACCAGACATTGATCTGTCAGGCAGCAAGTCCAGTCCCGAAGTCAGGAGTAAGATCCCAATATTTCATTATGCACACACATGTATTTCATTTTCTGTGGGATTTCAGTGAGAAAGGGAAAAGAAAAGCATAAAGTATTATGTCTGGAAAATGAAAGATAAATTTAAAAGTTAACCAGGCTTCTCTGTTATCTTAACACCAATCTCATCACTGACTGTAGCCCAGTTTGGCTCTTGAAGGTAAAATTGTGTCTCTTAATATGCCTTCAAGACATTACTGTACCTTTAGTTCTGAGGTCCATGAACCATTACTCTGGGTGTTCATAAATATGCATTTCCTTTACACTTTTAAGTAAGCTGCTATTGCTGTCATTCACTTTTAGTTAAGACTTGTCAGGTGGTGTTTCTGTTGAAGGAAAGAAGTTTATGGGGGAACTGAAGATATGTAGTTCTTAGGCATGCTAAAATTATGAGTGAGTTGGAGAGATTATTCCTCACAAGTAATTTCATGATCCGAGGGGATAATGATGATGTGTACTAGAGATGTTGCCTTCTTGGCTAATTCCATTAAAAACATATGAGTTCTGCATTGCAGGAGTGAGACTCCAAAAATCTGCCTTTCTGTCTTACCTAATCACTTTCACAGTATCCTGTAACATCCACCTCTGCTAAGTCTGTCAGTGCATTGACTTCTAGAGTGGCAATGACATATAGGTCCGACAAAGCATCCTTCGCAGTGTGCTGCGTTGAAGTGAAAACTGCAGATTCTGTCAGTATTACTGAAAACCTTTTACTTAGGCAGAATTAATAAACTACAACTTGTATTTTGGGTCTTGTTATATACAGCTTGTCCAGAATAATATGACTAGTAAAAATTACTGTGTCTTGGCAGACAGCAGTCAGTTTATTTTCAGTTCTGAGAAAAGCAGTATCGACTGGATAAGACACTGGATCAGGAGCTAAGGTATTCAGGATTGCAGTTGTGCCATTGTTCTGGTGCTTGACCTCATGCAGCTCTCCTCACTCAGATGTCTTCTCTTCCTTCCCCTACTTTTTCCCTTTCCCTTTTTAAACATAGCTGTGATCATTCATAGGATGTCCTACTCAGCTCTTGCAGCTTCTCTGCTTCTAGGTGAATGACATGAATCCATACTTGGACTAAATCTATAAATTTACTCTGTTCCCCACAAGTTCCATCTCCAGTCTAGGCTTTGCTTTGTTGAGACCTGGAAAGCTTTTCTTTAGCAAGTTGTGACCAGTGGTGCATTAACATTATCTTGGTACTAAAGACTTTGCTAATGTTTAAAGGGATTTCAGCTCAAGAAAGCAGGAATTAGAGAGAAGTGATGCTGGCTTCTCCTGAGCTGCAGTGTTCTGAGGCTCTGTCTCTGGTTCATCATGCAACTTTGTCCACGTTCTCTTTGCTGCAAGGCTTCATTTGCTTTTCATAAAATCATCTACATGATTTAATTCAAGGGTATGTTTTAATACTGTTCAAATAGTGCCGTCCTATTTTGTGTGAGAACAAAAAACTGAAACCCATAGAAACAGATGTGGTGTGGTATTTGCAGTGGAAGTCCTGTACTCTTTTTTGTATGGCCTCATCTATTACTCAAGTTGCTCAGGTTTTCTGTGCCACCTCCAACACCTTTGTGTTCCAGCTGGGGAGAAGGAAGCTGTGGATGACAGGTTGTGTCCTTGCCTTCCTGGACTGGTTGTTACCATCCCTCCTTTAAGCAAAGCCCCACGGCAGAAGGGTTGGTGAGGTTTTATTGGGGAGATCTGTGGCTCCTGGGAGAGTGCTTGGGGAGAAGCAGGGGCAGGGGAGAAAGGATGAATCCAGATTCATGTGGTTCTACTGTCCCAGGGCAGGCCCCAGTCATCTAATAAGGTTGGATACATCAGGTAGTGTGATGTTAACTACAGCAGAGGGAGAAAGATCCTCCTGTCCTGAAAACCAGAGACTCTTTTTCCAAAAAGTTTAGAAGAGTGTTGTTACAGTACTTGGTGATGTGGTGGTGGTTATTCAGCAACCATTGTTGTGAATGACTTAGTTCTGTTGTCTGGTAGTAGCATGATAACACACCACAGTAATTAGGAATAAATTTCAAATTACTGGTATTGAAGATGTTTTTCAGGCTGGGGATGGTTTTGTCCTGCTTAATAGCAGAGATGTGGTCTGGAAGAGTTTGTGCTGGTTCAGATAGGCTAGGGCTGCTGCACGGGTTTTCTTCAGTGAGGAAAGAAGGAAGGTGGCATTGCTTTCCTTTTGATCATGGTCTTAGAATCATTTACATGTGTGTTGAGTTTTTTCCTGAAAAGCATGCCCCGGTAGGGTGTCTTTGACTTCTTCTGTGATTTCAGTTGCTCCTGTTCTGTTTAAGGTGAAAATAAAGTAATTAATATAAGACAATGAGTGAAATTTCTGACTATGCAGTTGCAGAGATAAGAAGAACAGCAAAGATATTTTGTGGATCATCTGTTATGGGGATATGCTTTATTTTGGGAAACTTAATGGGGCAACCTGGTCATCAGTCTTTATATTTTCCTTTATAGTCTTTAAGTGCTCTCAATGGAGAACTGTTAGTAGTATTTTCCTACCCTCCTGCCTAAGCACAGGCCAGCTTTTACTGGAGCTAACCTCTGGTAATTATAAAGTCAACATCACAGTAACAAGCAAACAGATGGGACATACAATATTCCTAAATTATTGAACACACCTTCCTTATCCTTCACGGTAAGCTCTTCTGGACAGGGACCCTGTCTTGTAAGCACCTGCAGTACAAAAAGGAGGTAAGCAACAGCACGTGGTTTGTTAAATTAGTTAATTTTTTTTCCCTCTGGCAGAGTAGCAAACTTTGCATTGATGAGGGAGAGAAAGAGTTGCCATATACCTTGACTTTGTGAAGTCTCTCTGACAATGTATTCTTGTAAAGAAACTAGAGATTCATGAATATGAAGCTACTGCAGAGTGGGTACCAAACTGGTGTGAAAGATGTTCTCAGTACTTATTAATGGATCCCCAGTGGCCTGTCCTGGACTAACTACTTTAATTGCCAGTGAGATGATGAATTTAGCTTGCAACTTATACCGCTATGAGAGGCAGTAAAGAGATGAATTTAAAAATAAAATTCAAACTAAATTTGATAAATCACTGAAATGGCTTGGAAAAACTAGAATATAATCTAGTAGGAAAAGGGCAAGATTCTTAACTTTGGTATAAATATTCAGCCTAGAAACTGAGTATGGGTAAGAAATGCTTAGGCAATAATCTTCGAGAAAGGATTTGTAACAGAGAGTAGAGTCACAGGCAGATGTGATTGAATATATAGGAAAAGTATCTACATAAAAGATACCAATAAGGTCTGTTTCCACTTTTTTGGGGATATATCACTTTTTCCTCTATTTGCAGCCAACAGTTAATAAAATCAGCGTAAGGCAAATTGCAACTGCATGCAGCCTGTCTCAGAGAGGCAGAAAGACTCCTTGTGTGCTATATGTTCCTCATACCACAACTTATGCTGCCTTTTTCACACCTCTTATCGTGAATGAAACACTGTGATAGTTTCTATTGTCCAAAAATTACCTCATTGAATGTTTGATTAAAATATGGCTTTTAATTGAATTGATAGTGGGTACTTCTGAGAATCATAGAATGGTTAGAAGGGACCCTCAAGATCATCTAATTCTAACCTCCTGCCATGGGTAGGAACACCTCTCACCAGACCAGGTTACTCAGAGCTCCATCCAACCCTGCCTTAAATACTTCCTGGGGTGGGGCATCCACAGCCTCTGTGGGCAACCTGTTCCAATACCTCACCACCCTCACAGTAAAGAATTTTTTCTAATATCTAAGCTAAACCTACTCTCTTTCATTTTGAAGCCATTCCCCCTTGTCCTGTCACTACATGCTCTTGGAAACAGTTTCTCTCTGCTAAGCAGAAGTATTTCTGGTTTCTTTTCTCACTTTTAGGATTTTTACTAAAATGTGGTTGTTTATATGAAAGTGTGACTGCTAGTAGTTGTTCCATAGCAAAGTAATAAAATTGTGCTCAAAACTACATATGCACATCAATGTATGTATTATGTAGGTGGAGAAGAAAGAAAGATCCAATTCAAATTAATTGTGTTAATTTATTTTTAAGAAAGGTATTTCATGTTTTCGTAGTTGTTTGTTTGAGTGGGAAATGTTAAGGAGATTGTTGGAAAGATTACTTGAGTGCCATGATGTGTGTGGAACCCGTACACTTTAATGGCTGTAGCATGCACCTGCTGGGCTTGGGCACAGAATTGCAATACATAGTTCTACACTGAAAGGTGTGAGAAAGGACTACCTATCAAAGCATCAATATTTTAGTGCTCTTCTTCAGATCTTTTATTATAGTCTTACAGTTAATTGAGTATATTCTACAGGTATTGAAAACAATTAAATTAGCTGAATAATTGGCTGATTTAAAGTATTGATTTTTGTTCTGTACATTATCGATAACCAGTTTCCTGAATTCCTTTTCTTAAATGCTTATATAGATTTTTTTAAAAATATTCCTTAAATGAAGTATCAGAAAAGGTACTACTTTTAAGTATGTTCTGAATTATTCATTACAGTCAATGTATATCTAATACACTTCTCCACGGACACCCC
>VWZG01008513.1:0-67271 GCA_013396735.1 Grallaria varia
GCTACGCCTTGATAGGCAACATATGCCTGAAACAAGTACTCAGTGGTGAAACTTGTTTCAGAAAACATCACAAGTTCCTATGCACAAGCTGCAAATTAGACCTCCCCCATGAGCTCCTGCAATGGTGAAACCACTCCTTCTTTGACCTCTCATGCTAATGAGGGACTGTATAAAGTAACTCAGGAAGTGGAGCAGCTCAGACCCCAACAGCAAGAAGCCCATTTCACTGAAGGCCCAGTGCGATGCTGCTGGATCCATGATGGTGACTATGTTCTGCTTGCACTATCCCTCTCCATCTCCCTCTCTCTTGCTCAGTTTCTCTCTTTCTCTCTTTTCCCTATAGAATTAATTTTAAAAATAAAGTCTGTATTGTTGAACCAGCATTTGGTCTTGGCACCTCAGTGTGGCCAGAGGACTTCAACAATAAACAATAACAGCTATTCATCTGAAAATACCTAAAAATACATCCAGGACAGTCTGTTTTAAGGTCTTCCATGATGTACATTTATAAACAGATGTTAATTTACAAGATCAAATTACCACGTGCCATTTGCCTAAGTTAAATAAAAGGCATTTTCAAAACAGATGAAATTTTGTGATTAAAAGTGGCCCAGAGACTCTGTAGACACTCATCCCCATGGCAGTTCATAGGGAGGATTTCTTCTTTTACTGACCAGTATAAGGCAAAGACTGTGCTCTTTACCTGGATATTAAAGTTAGAAAAATGCATAACCTTTGAGACGCTTCCTAAGTATTTTCTTCTGAAAATAAGAGAGCAAAGTTTTCTTTAAAATGTGACACTAAGAGTGTGATATCACTTGGGTGGAAACTCACTGACCATGACCAAAATGTTTTTCCACACTTGTTTGTATGCTGATTGCTGCTGCAAAATTTATTTTTTCTATTAGTTGAGTCACCTCTAGTACATCCCTACTTTTAGCTACCCTATTCAGTATAAGAGGGTACCAATATAAGATAGTATCAACTATAAACAACTATTCTGCACATTCAAGAGCCATTACAACTGTCTCCTGTGTTGCTTCTCATCTACTGTTCACCATTTAGTAATGGCTAAATGTCTGAACTAATGGACCAATTCTAATCACATCTACCTGAAAATTCATCATTTATGGTAGAACAATTATTGGTCTCAGAAATCAGGATAAAAATAAAATGTGAGATCAGCCTTGCTGACAGCCTAGAGAACATAAATCTGTTAGAGAACATCCTTGGTTGGTGATTGCCCAGTCCTCTAATTTGCTGAGGTCTCTCTGCAGGGCCTCCCTCCCTTCCAGGGAGTCAACAGCTCCTCCCAGTTTTGTGTCATCTGCAAACTTGCTTACTGTCCCTCCTTGATCCAAGTAGTTTATGGAGGTGTTGAAGAGCACAGGGCCTAAGGTGGAGCCCGGTGGAACGCCACTAGTGACAAGTTGCCAATCTGATGTCACCCCAATCACTATCACCCTTACCTGTATAAATGGGTGCCTGCAGCTGGCATCACCATCAGTGCCACACAGAGGTGGAATTGCAGCAGCCAGGTTGTGTTACTATGTGGCACTGACACACTGGCTGGTGTAAAGACATTCTTCTCAGAGCACCTGTTGCACAGTCCTGAAAATCTGCTGCAGTGTCCCTCCCTGCAACACGGAGGGCATTGTTTTATTCTCTAAGGCAAAGTCCTGAGCACTTAAAATCTTCCATTTAATAGCATGTCTGCCAGGGCCTGGCATTAGGTGAGGACCATATATTTATTTCATGTGTCTGCAGTACCCAAGTACCACCTATAGCTGGATGATGCCTCATGATTGAAGGTGTTGCCACCATACACATAGGTGAGTTCATGATTGACAGATAATTATCTCTGAAATAATGAAACTCCAAACTAATGTGACAGTGCCAGACAAATTTATTAAATATCCATCAAAATGGTCATTCTCGTCTCTGTGTCAGGCCAAGTGTTCTGAACACTGAATAGCTCTGGTCAGCTACCAGACAAATGATCTGTTTCTCTTTCAAAACTACTGAAATGATAATATTGAAAAAAGAGCACTACCTGAATTCCAGCTAAGATCTAAAATATACTGCAGCAAATTGGGCCGATGAGTCAGCCCTTATCTATTGTATTCTAAATTAATTTCCTACTAAAATGAATGTACTCAGGTGGGCACAGTAGCAGGATGTTGGCCTTTTTGTCCCTGAGGGAACAGTGACTCAGTAATGACCCTGCTTTCGTCTGAGCCTCAGATAAATCTGTAGCTGATGCTATGCAACGTAGATAGCTGATTCAGAAATACAGCTCTAAACAGATGTGTATTTTGCAGCCAGAAGCTGATGAGATCACACCAGCATGCAAGGACAATTTGCCAAATATCAAATAACTTTAGTACCACAAATAAGAAATTGAGAAATGCCTTCCAGGCAGCTCTGCATTCAAATGAGCTGATAAGTAGTAATATTTAAACACAGCTGTGCAAAAGCTTGTGTTAACTTTACCCAAAGATTTTGGTTCACATCATATTTGCAGTCAAGTGATATCGCTGTCATTTATTTTTCACAAAAAACAAGCAGGGATATTTGTATAGCATACTAATGGGAGCAAAAATACCAACCTTAACTTAGTTGTACGGTACCCGTTATCTTGAGGCATGAGAAGTTTTATACATAATTGTAGAAAATCACAGAAAATGTCTTTTAACTGAAAGAAATAGTTACACATTCTCACTGTACTAGACAGAATATTTAAATTTGAGCATTTACTTAGGTCAAATTTCAGTGGACAAGAATAATCTGAATAAGAGAAACAATTGCCAGAAGTAGAATTTAACAAAATGTCAACAATTTTATTATCTCTACAGTGGCTGTGGAGAGAGGGAGTGCCCCTCAGGATTAATGTAAGAGGCTGTGCTTCAAACACTGGGCTTTCGGTAGTGAAGAGAGTTATCCTCATTTGATAGCAACTCGGTGGCTGGATTCCTATTCCCTTCCTTCATTTGTCATTGACTGCAACTCTTTCAATGCAACCATCCAGCCAATTCCTTATCCGCTGAGTGGTCCATCTTCAAATCCATGTCTCTCTTGTTTAGAGACAAGGATGTTGTGTGGGATGGTGTCAAATGCTTTGCCCAAATTCAGCGATATGATGTCCATTGCTCTTCCCTCATCCACCAATGGTGTAACCCCAATGTAGAAGGTCACCAAATTTTTCAGGTGTCATTTGCCCATGTAGGCTGTCACCAGTAATCTCCCTGTTTTCTATGTGCCTTAGCATAGTTTTCAGGAGGATTTGCTCCACGACCTTGCAGGCACAGAGGTATGACTGACCAGCCTTCATGTCCCTGGGTCTCCTTTTTTAGCTTTTTAAAAAACGAGGTATTATGTTTCCTCTTTTCCAGTATGTGGCATCCTCACTGGACTCCTGCAATTTCTCAAATATGTCTTAGACACTTCCACTGCCAGTTCCCTCAGGACCTCTAGATGCATCTCATCAGATCTCATGGTCTTGTGAACCTCCAGATTCCTTAGATGGTCTTGAACTAGATCTACTCCTATAGAAGGTGGTTCTTCATTACCCAAGTCCCAGCCTTTGCCTTTGGCAATTAGGGTGGTGTGGCTTCAGCAGTTTCCAGTGAAAATCAAAGCTAAAAAGCCATTGAGAACCACAGCCTTCTCCATATCCTGAGCAAGCAGTTCTCCCATATCCTTCCAGAAAGGGCCCACATTTTCCCTAGTCTTCCTTTTATCACCGATGTACCTACAGAAGCTTTTCTTACTGCCCCCAACATCCCTGGCCAGATTTAATTCCGCCAGGGCTTCAGCTTTCCTGACCTGATCAGACAATTTGTTGCTCAGACAATTTCTCTGTATTGTTTGCCTATGCAGGCCATCTGCTGTTTTTGCCAGACTTTTTTGTTTGTCAGAATATATCACTCCTAAGCTCAGAATAGGTGATTCTTGAATATCAACCAGCTTTCTCGGACCCCTCTTTCTCCGAGGGCTTTATCCCATGTTACTCTGCCAAGCAGATCCCTGAAGAGGCCACAGTCTGCTCTCCTGAAGTCCAGGGTAGTGAGCTTGCCATATGTATGTCCTGCCTTAAGGGTCTCAAACTCCACTATTTTATGGTCACTGCAGCCCAGGCTTCCCTTGAGTTTCATACTCCCCACCAGCCCCTCCTTGCACGTGAGAACAATTCCAGAGTTGCATTCTGATGACTCAAATCTTCACAGGCACACTTGTATACCCTCCCAGGGGGGAGGCTCTAGACACTCACCTAGACTCCCCTTCTAACTGAAGATCACAAGTAGCCATCTCTATCTTGTACTAACATTTTTTCCTCATTAAAACCTAGAGGTGTTGGAAATTTTGTCACTTGTCTAATTTTAATTGTTTTCATTAAACCTTTTAATTACTTGTTTTAATTAATCATAAGCTGTATTAGGACTTAAATTACTCATAGCCAGCTTTTAACAAAAAGCTGTCATAAGCTACTTGTGAGAATGTATCTTGGGGAAAGTATTAAACCTGTTAAGTTTTGCTAAACTAGCCTTGTGTGCTGGTTTTAAAAGTAAACCGGCAGGAGAAATGAATCCAACTCAAAAGAGTTTAGAAGTCAGAACTACAATTTAATAAAAAGATTACAATGGATACACTGATACAAAGGAAAACTGGTTTCAGCCCTCAAAACCCAGTTGTACAACCCAGCCCCCTGGGGCACAAACAGTATGGTGCTCACCAGCCCCTGTGCTGAGCACCACGTGGTCCCCCTGAGTCCAAAGCAAAAAGAAAAAAAGGAAAACCTGTTTTCCTTCCAGAAGGTTGGTGGCCGCAGTCTGGTTGAGAGCGGTAGATGCAGTCCTGTTGAGGTCCTGGTCCTCCTCTCAGTCTGACGAGTGAGTGAGTGCCTCAAGTTCCAAAACCCCAAGCTTATATATGCTTCAGTTCAGATAGGAACACCCAGTACCTCNCCTGGGCAGCTGTTGCAAACAATGCATCGTTAACAGTTCATGATAAATGGCAGAGAGGGTATGGAATACACAGTTCCAGTTACATTCCCACAGTGATAAACTGGTCCCAACCACTATAACTAGGACACCTTGATATGCTTCAGTGAACAAAACCTGGGAAAGAAAGATATATTGTTGAAGTTGGACATCCGGAAGGACATTTTGCAAAAACCAGAAGAAAAAGAAGATGAACAAAGGCTTAGTATTTGTGTTGGGGAGAAGACTAAATATATGGACTAACCATTATAGGAAATGAGAAATTAATAACCAATAGAAGGTAGAATACTAACTGATGAAAGAGAATTGTGTCATTTAGAACCAATGAACATTAACCTCTTTGTTTTCTAAAATGCATAAATAGGCTAAAAAAATGTTATTGACGTCTGTGTGGGGACTTTGATTTTGCCACACACACCTCTGGCCAGAAATAAAGTAATGCCTTGTTTTCTAACGCTATGAAGATGGTGTTACAGAGTTTTATTTATCTGGACATTTTTGGAGTATTTGGCAACAGAGGGAGTCAGTAAACACTGACTCTACATTTGTGGTGTGTACTTGTTTGAAATCCAGGACATGGCAAAGTTTTGAAACAGGAAACACTCGATCCAGCCTTGAGAGATCGGCCCAGTCTGGATATCAGCCCCTCTCCTGATGTCACCCAGCTAGAGCAGCTCATGCTGCAAAATATGTTAGGGAAAAGTGACCAGGACAAAGCTGAGGACCGGCTGCAGGTGCCTTGTCTCTGACTCCGCCACTGGTCCTCCGGCTGCACCACACCTCCGGTATGGCACCACAGGTTTAATTGCCCAGAAAGACTCACTTGAGAATTGCATTTAGCTAGAGCTTTTCTGTGCCCCCAGAACCTCGAAGAAAAGGGGAAATAGCCTCATACGTCACTACTACTCATCCACAGGACCAACATAGGCATCTAAATCCTTCCACACCACGTGGGGAAAGTCACAGCCACATGACAAAGCATAGGACAACATCTCTGCAAAGGTTATGCCTTCTCTCCTTTGCCTTCTTGCCACTATTCCCCATGCTGAGAATGCTGAGATGCATCCTGTTCAGACAGAAGGTTTGCCACATCTGCAGTCAGACCAGGGACTGATGTCTGGGTTGCTTTTCTGGGGCAACCATGGCAATCGTCCTTGGAAGGAGCATTTTACCAGGGCAGAGCCTTGCAAACAGTGAAGGCCTCATTCCTACACCCAGAGTCTCAGGTCACAGAAATCAGCAGACACTGCTGTGACATGCCGACCAGTTTCTCACAAAATTCAGTTTCTGGCTGAAAAAAAGACTTTCTAGCTTGTTTCAGGACGACAAAGATAGCAGGGGCTTATGATTCCTGAAATTATTTTCATGTCTACTCAATTCTAAGAAAAAAACAAAACAAAACAAAACATTTTAGAATGAAAAAGTGGAGAAAAATATCAAAATGTCAAACTGAAACATTTTAGCTTGAAGTCCTGTTTCAGTTTTTAGAAGGCCAAATCAATCTGACAAATTAAAGTGTTCCAAATCTGTCTTTTCATGCACTTTTCAGTGTGAAAAGGTGTTCCATAGAAATTTTGCATCAGCTGAAGTTCACTGATGTGTTTTCTCATATTTGTCAGTTATGTTCCATTTCCATTGTTATCTATGAAGCACAGCCCTCTGCATATGGTTAGAGTGTCTGAAGAGATGGGGTATTGGCCTTTTACTGTGGCTCATGTCCCAAGCTTCAGGTATGCTTAGTCCTGTACAAAAAGGCCAGGGACCACATAATTAATGCTGCATCTGTATCTTCTAGTTCTTTCAAAAGGAAAGACAGTTCCAATGGTAGAAAGCTGAATTGTTTCAAATGGGATAAGCCAGAATGGTTTCTGTTCCCTGTAAAACAATGTTCTGTTTTACATATATAATTGCATACTCATTGGAGCAGACACTTTCCCACTTTCACCCAGTAGAAGTCACCCTCTCCCTATTTTTTTTTCCTCTGGGGATAATTATTTTTTAACTGAGTGTATCTATGGGGAAAAGTTTCCAAAGAAAATAAGAGAAACCTGTTCCCTGACTGTCTAAGGTGCTGCTGAGGGCTCTCTACTGAGGGGTGGGTAAGCCAAGTTCAGGTTCCAGTCCTGAACCATGCAGAAGAATAGTCTTCTTCTTCAGAATTCATGGCTCGGCTTCGCGAACGAAGATGTGGGAAGGGCTCTCCCCACGCTTGCTGCAAGCGCGCTGATGGCTAAAGAGGCCGATGCGAGATAGGCAAGTCCGGTTGCAAAAGGCACAGCAGAAAGTCTCCATAGGTGGTGTTGGTGAGGCATGGTTCTTTCTGCATTGTCTTTTCTCCTCAAGACTGATTCTGTGAATTACTGCTTTACGAAAAAACAATCTATATGCTATTTGCTTAAGTGTACAACCCATGTTATAAATAATCTTCCAAGTCTGATCTAGAAGGGCAAGTTATCTCCCCTCCCTCCCTTCCCTGCAAAAAAAGTGTGTGTAGGTATATGGGAGATGAAGAACGGTATTAAGCCAAAGAGAATTCAAAACTGTTAATTTGATTTTTGTTGGAAAAATTATAAATTAGCAATTGCTCACTGTATTTTGGCAGTTTTTCTTTTATTCTAGAATTTTATCATGTAATAAAGATGAACTGTCATTACCTCCCCCCTATACTGGGGTTTGGTGTTTCAGAGATAGTTATCTGTCATCCATATATTTAGATGTGTGTATGGTGGTAACACCTTCTATCATGAGGTATTACCCAGCTATAGTTGGTACTTGGGTACTGCTGACACATGAAATCAATATACGGCCCTTGCCCTCAAAGGACTTACTACATGGCCCTGGCTGATTTTTAACAGCAGACACTGTGGAAGATTTTATGTGATCAGGACTTTGCCTTATAGAATAAAATATGCCCTCCCTGTTGCAGGGATGCGTAGAATAGTTGCTTGTAGGTGATGAAAATGAAAAGAGTAGATAAAAGTAGGTATGTACTAAACATGGTTAAACTAAAAAACATAAATGTCTGCAGCAGCATTCAACATACAAACAAGTGTGAAAAAACATTTGGTCATGGTCAGTGAATTTCCAGACCACTGATATCACACTCTTAGTGTGAAATGTCACATCTTAAGAAAACTTTGCTCTCTTATTTTCAGAAGAAAATACTTGTGAAGTGTGTCAAAGATTATGTACTTTTCTGACTTTAATGTCCAGCTAAAGAGCACAGTCTTTGCCCTGTACTGGTTGGTAAAAGAAGAAATCCTCCCTATGAACTTCCATGGGGATGAGTTTCATGGCAGCTCCTGCACTCTATACAGAATGAGTGTCTGCAGAGTCTCTGGGCCACTTTTAATCACAAAATTTCATCTGTTTTGAAAATGCCATTAGTCTTGGTCAGAGATTAATAAAGGGCCTGAAGGAACTTGAAAATAATTGCTCCTTGTTTTCAGTTCTATGTTGTTGGTTTAACTTAAGTAAATAGCACCTGGTAATTTAGTCTTGTAAATTGGCATCCGTTTACAAATGTACATCATGGGAGATCTTGAAACACACTGTCCTAAGTGTATTTTCATATGTGGCTTTGGTAGGGATTCTTCACTGGAGTGTAACCTCTACCATCAGATGCCGAACTCTGCATCTGTGCCCTGTGGTTCTGTTTCTCATGGTGTGTGTTGCTCTGACCCTTATACACCACCCCAGAGGTTAAGAGGACGTTTTCCTGGGCTGTCTGTGAACTTCCAGCACTGTTAGAAGTATCTGTCACACTACAGTGTACAGTGGATGTATAAATGAAATTCCTCTTCTCACCTTCATCTTCTCCCAGGTAAAAAGTGATAGGATGAGAGGAAATGGACTCATGTTGTGCTAGGGGCAGTTTAGATTAAATAGTAGGAAAAATTTCTTCCATCGCAAGAGTTGTCAAGCAGGTTGTCAGAGAAGGCTGCCCAGGGAAGTGCTAGAGTCACCATCCCTGGAAGTGTTCAAAATATGTGTGGATATGGCACTTGAGGACATTGTTTAGTGGGGAACACATTGATACCAAGTCAATGGTTGGACCTGGTGAACTTGTTCTTTCCCCAGCCTTAGTGATTCTATGATTCTATCCGCAATCTCTTTCTGAACAAGATCACAGAATCACAGAAATTGTTAGGGTTGGAGGGGACCTCTGGAGATTATCTACTCTTACCCTCCTGCCAAGTCAGGGTCACCTAGAGCAGGTAACCCAGGAATGCATCCAAGTGGCCTTTGAATGTCTTCAGAGAAGGAGACTCCACAACCTCGCTGGGCAGCCTGTCCCAGTGCTCTGCCACCCTCAGGGTAAAGAAGATTAGGAGAGAGTCTCTTGGATCTAACCAATGGAGAGAATTTGAAGGGGCATTATGTGGGTGTGGGCACATGGCTTGAGTGGAAGACCTTGTCATTTTTTCAGTGAAGTGTCACCTCTCTCTGGAATGGCAGCTTATCCCACACAGGCGGATAGGACAGCTTTGAGCAAGTCCTTTGATTCGTGAAATGTTCATGACAGTTCATTTCTACTTGTTTTACATATTGAAAATTTGCGTTCCTGAAGAACAGGCCCTACTATTACTAACCTGGGCATCAATGAGAAGCAGAATTTGCTGCAGACTGAGCCCACCTCAAAGTCACCCAGGAAAGGGAGCAGGAGATGGAATTGGGTGATGTCTCCTGCGGTGTCCAATTTCTGTGCCTACGCTGCAATGATGCCAGCCTTCCCAGTGTCTGTGAGCAGCACAGCCGCCGGCTGAGACCGCACAGTTCATTCATGCAGAGAAGCAAAGGCTGGGATTGTGCAGGATGAGGCGGTGGCAGCCCAGTGTCCCGCTCCATCAGCCCCCGTCACAGCGCACAGGGTACCCGCTGTGAACTGTGCCACCACGGCTGTGGCACGGAACGAGGGGAAGCCTGGCCTCAGCATGCTCTGCCCGCTCCCAGCAGCCCAGCCTGGGATGCGGGGAGCAGCCTGGGATGTGGGGAGCAGCCAGGGATGTGGGGAGCAGCCAGGGATGCGGGGAGCAGCCTGGGATGTGGGGAGCAGCCTGGGATGTGGGGAGCAGCCAGGGATGCGGGGAGCAGCCAGGGATGCGGGGAGCAGCCTGGGATGTGGGGAGCAGCCTGGGATGTGGGGAGCAGCCTGGGATGCGGGGAGCAGCCTGGGATGTGGGGAGCAGCCTGGGATGTGGGGAGCAGCCAGGGATGCGGGGAGCAGCCTGGGATGTGGGGAGCAGCCTGGGATGTGGGGAGCAGCCAGGGATGCGGGGAGCAGCCTGGGATGTGGGGAGCAGCCTGGGATGTGGGGAGCAGCCAGGGATGCGGGGAGCAGCCTGGGATGTGGGGAGCAGCCTGGGATGTGGGGAGCAGCCAGGGATGCGGGGAGCAGCCTGGGATGTGGGGAGCAGCCTGGGATGTGGGGAGCAGCCAGGGATGCGGGGAGCAGCCTGGGATGTGGGGAGCAGCCTGGGATGTGGGGAGCAGCCAGGGATGCGGGGAGCAGCCTGGGATGTGGGGAGCAGCCTGGGATGTGGGGAGCAGCCAGGGATGCGGGGAGCAGCCTGGGATGTGGGGAGCAGCCTGGGATGTGGGGAGCAGCCAGGGATGCGGGGAGCAGCCTGGGATGTGGGGAGCAGCCTGGGATGTGGGGAGCAGCCTGGGATGTGGGGAGCAGCCTGGGATGTGGGGAGCAGCCTGGGATGTGGGGAGCAGCCTGGGATGTGGGGAGCAGCCAGGGATGTGGTGATAAAGGGATTTATCTCTTAAAAAGTATGTTTGGTGGTTGTTTTAAATCATTTAGACATGAAAATAGCCTACACACGGTGGGGGAGAGACAGCCAAGGCCACTCCTAAACGGCCCAGTGGTTTCTGTAGACAATAAGTCAAGGAATATGTCAAAAAGGTAAGATAACTACAGAAATTCGTTAATTAGACCAGTTCAGCTGCTAAAAGGACGAGTTGCAGCTGCCTTCTGAGCTAAAGTTGAAAAGGGCACAGCGAGGAAGACTATAATCTTCATCCTCAAGACCCCCAAAGACCCCTGCCCAAGACCACTAGAAACCACTGCGCAAACTCAGACAGGAGGGGCTCAAGGCGGAGAAAATGGAAATTATTTCCGGGAACTGATTAGAATAACCCTGCCTTTTTCTAATAAAATAATACATATGTATAGAAAAGTAATGAATATGTACACCGTAATTGCATATAAACAAGCCTGTGAGCACAGACAGGTGTGCACGACTTTGGAGGAGCTATCCCCCGTGCACCCGGCGCTGAATAAACGTACCCTATTTGGTTGTGGGGCAGTTATTCCGCAAATCAGTGGGGAGCAGCCAGGGATGCGGGGAGCAGCCTGGGATGCAGGGAGCAGCCTAGGTAGCCCTGGTCATATTGGGCTGAGCATCCCCCATGGCCCAGCCAAGAGTACCAGCTGAGATGGAGGGTGTGGGCAGATATAATCAGATTGTGAGCTTGAAGCAGGGAGTAGATTAATGGGGATTTGAACTCTCTACAGAGGGAATTGGAGGGGATGCGCACAGGCTTTTGCAATGTGTTTATGTTTGGTATAATCTTTCCTGCCTTGCTTATGCACGTCAGATTTAATAGCACAAATGTAGACTTTTGCCTTCGCCTTTCATAGAAGCTTCTCATCACTGCAGAGGTGTCATCACTGGCACAGCTCCATGCAGTCACAAGACCCACTGCAGCAGAGACAGAACATAAACCACGTTTATATGCACATCTGAACGACAGTAAAATGCAGGCAGACACAGGCAAATGAGGCTGAGACTGTGCGGTCTTCTTGGGCCAGTCCTATTGTGCATTTCCCTGTAGCCCTTCAGATGCTCTCACCTAATTGGTATGCCGTGTGCTAGGCACACTGTATCCAAGTAGTTAAATTTTCATGATGAACCAGAAACAAATCTTATAAATCCTGTCAGAGGCAGAAAAAAGACTCACTGGTATTAGAGGACAGGGTTTAAAATGTAAAGCCTGAATCAGCAGAAGAGTTCACAAGTCTTTTCTGGTTGAAGGACCAGAGTGTCATGGACTTGTAGTGGTTCTGAAAGTCACACTGTAGGTCCAGCAGGGCCAAACTTCCAGACCTGGTATAGCATGTTCTGCTGTGTTTTAGGGAGTAAACAAGAGACAGTTTTATCTGCCACACTTATTTAAATCCTTTCATCTGAGAAAGGAAAAAGGAATCAAGATGAGCCCTCAAATAATGGAAGAACAATTTCTATAAATGGTATTTTCTGTAACTTCAGGAATAATTCTGAGTTAACATCTCCTTTGCACAATTTACATTGATTTAAAATTTATCTAAACTGAATAGTGTCGCTAGTAAAGCTGTAGGAAGCATTTCCCTCCAGTTGCTCCATGGCAGATCCCAGCAGCAGTGGGAGGTGACTACAGATGTTGTCCTCTTGGGATGTTTGCAAAGGCACAGGAGAAATGTACCACACTGCTTTCAACTGCCAGGTCTCTCAAGGGTGAGCAGGAAGAAAACCAGAGGGACAGGCTGCACCTGCTTTCGGCGGTCATCAGGAGCAAACATTAACATAAAATAAAACTTAAAAGTTGGAGCTCTTTCTAGAACTTTTATTTGCATTTAATGCCAATTTTTATGTGGTGTGATTTCTTGTGTATGACTTTTTACCCTATACAATGTCTTCCCTACCTCCCCTAAATCTGTGATTTTGTGCCTCACTGAATTCATTATTACTGTTTCTCCTTTCTTTATCAAAATAGAAAGGATACTATGCTATTTTTGGATTAACTGATTTAATCTGCTTTGTACACCAATAGTTTTTGAGAGTGCACCCAAGACAGCCTATACTAAATCTTATTAAAGTCAACACAAGGTGAAGTCTGTGAGTGCCTGAATGTAAGCACATGTATGTTTTTATTGACAGTGGTCATCTGATGCATTATTTTATATGTGTTTTGCTTAATTTCCAAGTTACGTAGGAGGCCTAGAAAATAGAGCTGCTGTTACTGTGACTCGGTATGTCTTTGCATTTTGTGCATTTTATGGGGAAAATACTTCCTTTTCTTTTGTATCTGCGTATTGTTGTGGGGTTTTCTTCTGTTACGATCAATTTATGTTGAATTTTCTTACAGACTTTGGGTAACAAAGATACCTCTGTGTTTATGTTCCAAGGCACTGATGTTTCCTTGAATTCTCGTGAAACTCTTATCTCTAAGTATCGATATTTCATTTCCTTGTAAGCTTAAAACTATACAAAACAAAAGAGATTAAGCAAATAAATAGAGCAAGAACAGCCAGCAAAATAATACAAATACAGCAGGACACAGTGCAATAATTAACCCTAAGTTCATGAAACTGAGGTTCAACAAAGACTTGCAGGCAGCCTGCCTAGTAGCAGTTATATAATAGCAATCATTTGTTGCCTTTCTGCAGAGCCCTTCTTTTTTTTACCCCTGATAAAATGTTTAGCACACCTTGTACAGCACAGCAGGGGCTTAAGCACATGAGCTTATTGTTTCACTGTTTGTACCTCCCTTTCCCAAATGCCTGGAATTTCTGGTTCCTCGGCAACCCCAGGGCCGTCCAAATCCTGCACTTTGCAATATGCAATAATGTGTGTATGGTGGTATTAAGGCTGAAAACTCATGGTGCTTCAACCTGCAAAAAAGAGCAAGGAGTGAAACCTGCAGAATGCAACACCTGGATTTCATAGGAGTGGGTGACAGAGAGCATTTCAGCCATGCTGATTTATTAGTTTGGCACCACTTTATTGACTTGATCTCTCTACTACTCATCCTGTTTTTCTGGACATTTCCCATGCAGCCCAAGACTGTGATCCCTGATATCTGTCGGACTGAAAACTGACACATTTAACAGACCTATATGGCATGGTGTGAGTTTTTCTGCACCCACTGTCTCATGCCAGTTTTAGAAAATGATTGTCTTCACCAAATAGGGCTTATTCATGTGAAATGGCAACATTGGTATTATAATGCAGGAAGGACATAGCTGCTGAAATTTTTTTCACTTTCCGGTAGGAAAGCATGTAGGATGGTGGGGATCAGCTGGGCTAGGAAAGGAAAAGTGGTTTGGTAAGGTACTTGCCTGTCTTTTCCTCATAGTTAAAGCTAAGTATTCTGTATGGGAAACAATAACCTTCACGAGAATAGCCATTAAATATGCTGGGATTCCTTTGGTATCAAAACTTTTTGTACAGAAATACAGACAACTTTTGTGAAAGCAGGAAACCTGACTCAATTACCAATACAGCTTATGGAACTTTCACATTCTTGTGGTTCTTCCTCTCCCACATCATCTCAAATTTCATTCCTTCCCTCTGAAAAGTGTAAGATGTCCATTTTGGAGCAGAATGTTGGAAAAAATTTATTAAGCATACTGTTCCTGGTTAGATGCATAATTATCTCAGATGATTGTAGGCTGCTATTCAAAAACATTCTCTGTTTGAAATGAGACTTTCTAGTGAATTATAGTGACAGAATTTTATGTTCCATACTTTGGATCAGAACTTACCAAAAAGTTGTAGAGTAGAAGGGCTCATGATATGTGTAAGAGACAAAGATTTCAGTGACATCCTTAGCCTCACACTGCTGCATGTTGATCTGCTAATGTCACTGATAGAGCAACTTATAGAAACTCAACTGCAGCTGGTGTTGCAAGACCAGGACACAATGATGCGTGGAGTTTCTGCTAATGTCATCTTTCCAGGGCCACTCTTTCCACCTACCCATGAGAAATCTAGTATGCTTCCACCATCAATGAGTTTCAGGTTGAGAGTCTTCCCTGATTTGAGAGGGCAGGAATTAATATTAATGATGAAAAGTCTTTGAGAAAAAAAAATAAGATTGACCAGCAGTATGGGATGTCTGTACACTTTTCAGAAAACAGAGGACTACCAGGGGAAATTAATAGCCAGTTTGTACAAGGCCTGTAAGACACAGAAATGTCAACAGTCTGCCTGATCTGCTGCACCTAACCTGTGAAATTATGGGGGGAAAAAAGGCAGACTTTAGTTTTCTAACTCAGTTACATTCTCATAAGATGATTTTGCTAATTTGGATTGTGTTATCCCATAAGGTATGTCTGCTAACTCGGGCTGCTATCACTGCAGACATATAAAGGCTTTGAAATCTTTGTTGTGGGATTGGAGTATAGATGTCATTAATAGGAAACGTGCTTGCAATGTAGACAAGTCTTTTATTGGAAGAGTTTAGATGTCCTCCCAGAAGATTCAATAGCTGCATGTGAACCATGGTAAATGTAAGGGAGAAATGAGGTGGAAATGGCATATTTAGTTCAACCAGAGCTCTTCAGGAAACAGCCAGGAAGATCAAAAGCCAAGCTAAGATGCTTGAAAAAATAAGGCATGAACTGGTATTATCAGAAATTCATCAAATCAGAATGAAAAATAGAGCAAGATGAATTGCTGTATGTTTGCTGGAAAAGAGAGACAAAAGGTCTGGATGATTTCCACGAATTAGCCACAGAAGTAGAGACAAAGTGGGAAAGGAAAGAGAGGACTTCTTGAGGGAGATAGGTACCAATGTAGTGGAGAATTTGAAGAAAGGAAAATGTCAGCTCCAAAATTGGCCCTTCTAGATTGTAAAATGGAGATAAGACACATCAGGAGTTCAAAAAGATTGAATAAAGAGTGGGACAAGACAGAGACTGAGATGCTTTAGAAGAACTGTGGATATTTTAAGGGGAAAATAGTGCTTAGTAGAGTAACCATAATTTACAATTAGAAGAAACTTGAAGAACAATACTCATAGAAAAGATGCCATACCAGCATTTACTTCATGAATCCTGAAAACTAAAGTAGGAGCCAGTTAGGAGAAAAGGTAAATAATGTTATATTGTGTGTCTATGCTATTAACTTAATCTTCCTGACTTTTATGTTAAGAATTCTTAAGCTAAAAATCCTGTTCACCTCCTGTATAAATATTAACATAGACTAGAAGATATGTCAGATCAATACCACATCCACAAGCACTTATAGGTCTTGTAATCAAACAAAACATTTAGTTTGTTTCAAAGCCAAATCCCATGCAGTCAATCTTATTTAGCATTTTATTAACACTAAAAGATACTCTGTCATCTCTTATCTGTCCTCTCAAGGAAAAATAATTTTTTTAATTAGGTCATTGCAGTCATGTGCTGCTGCCATTATAAAGACTCTTCCTGGTATATAATGATGGATAAATACAGCATAGCAATTAAGTAGGTGTGATGCTGGCATGGATATATTAATATGCAAGCTGTTAGAACAGTTAGGGCTGATAGACCTTGATAATACAAATTCCTTTACTGAGTTCTGTCTCAGTTCTGACCAAATGTAAGGCTGGGGGGTACATTAGGGTCACTTTCCCTGAATATTGATATGAAAAGCATATACTCAAGCCATTGAATAACATCTCCTTTTCAAGTCTGTCATCATTCAGTGCCTAGAATTTTAACAAAGATCAAGACACACCTATCCCGTATACATAATTCTGAGCTATCCACACCTTATTCTTATGTAAGGTAAAGTCAAACAGAGGAAGCAGGAGGGATGATGTTGGTTGTTTTTCATCTAGAAAGGAGATGGGTGATTTCTTTCAGAAAAGATTCAGTTTGGTTATCAGTTAAAGGAGTTTATTGACAACCACTATACAGATACTGCATAAAAATATATTCAAGCAGAAAGTTCAGAGGTAGTCTTAAAACACCTTTTAGATAACTGTTTAAACTTTGAAATGTCACTGTATGCTTTTGCCGTTAATACATTATAGAGTAAGTTTTCATCCTGTAATAGACATATTTAAAAAATCCATGGATTCTGAACTTGGCACTATTGCAATTCTCTGGTAAGCACAATTGTGGACTCTTCTACAAGTAATGATAAAAACAGTTCACTATTTGTGTGCACCTCAGGCTGCCACTGGAATAATGTAACCAGAAGAATTATATAATTGAAAAATAGTAATTTGCTAGCAAAGCATCATAGAGTTACTGTCCAGACTGTCTTTCAGTTTAGTTGTAGCTTCTTAGGTCTGGAATAGTTCTGCTACATAGTGAATCCTGAGTAACCTTTTCCTCAGAACCCTTATTGTGGAGAAATGTCAAACTGTTGTTGTTGTATACCACTTGTAAAGAACAGTCATGAGGCAGAGAGGGTGAGTGCACAAGGTCAGGGAGTGTACAACTGACTATGCCAGTCTATACACAATAAGCACCCTGTATAGTGTAACTTGCAGTGGTGTTCACAGCTCTTCCATTTGCAGCTGTTGTTTCTGCCAGTGCTATTGACCAGTCCTTCATCTTGTGTGCTCTCCAGTCCAAAATCAAGCTGGTCCCACTCAGAGGGACTTTTGCCTCATTGTAGTCTCCATTAATCTGCACAGGATATAACTGATATGAATTGATGCTAACTGCATCTAGTAAAGTGTGTCTTTCAGGATAGAGATGGCTGTAACTTGGCATGTAAGTTTCTTGTAACTTGCAAGCAATTGAAGCACAGCTCCCACACTGGAGAGGTCTGCCATTTGACTGACAGAGAGTCTGCGCTATCATAGATCTCATGAATAGCCCCTAGCTGTGGGAAGAAATCAACACGTACAAACTGATGAATCCGACTAGTCACATCAGCACTTGGCGTACGTGCAGCAAGCACAGCCTGGTCCTGCTCACAGTGAGAAGCTGCTGTCATATGGGAATTATCTCCAGTTATTTCTTCCCTCAGCCTTTCAAAGGATCTGGTGCATGTCTCATGACCAGTCAAATGAGGCTTTGGGTTGCAGCTCACTGATTCCTGGAGCTCATTCTTATCAGCTACAGATTTTCTTTTCACTATCAAGAACTGCTTAGTTCTTCAAGCCTCAAACTCTGTTACTTGTTCTGCCTCTCATGGTGGAAGTACTATCAACAATGTCTTGATGAGAATGCAGTCAGTATGCTGCAAGACTTCATCATAGGGTACTTGTTATATCACCTTACAAATTAGCCCATGATGGTTGTGGGAAGTTATCTTCTGTAAAATAGCCTGGGTTTGTACTTGTCTGGCAGAGAGGTAGGTACAATAGCTTGGTATCTTTTTAGTCTAGCAGAGAGCTTGATCCTGTGTTAACCATATAATCCCTGTGAAAGTTTGTAGGAAATGATGGTTCTTTCCTCCTTCAGGAGATCACCTGTGCGTCCCTAATGACATTGTCATTCAAAGTGCTTGTAAATTAAGCAAACTCACTAATGATTTAAAATTCAGTTTTATTGATGGATACAAAAAAAGTTACACTCTTTTCCACAACTTTCTGATAAACAGTCTTGGCAATTTGTTCAGAGGTGTTCAGCAAGTAAATCATTTGCTTGAACGGTTCCTCTAAATCCCTCTATAAAGGTGTATGAAAAAAAACTCTGAACATTTGCAGTCTGAATTGGGTCTGAAAACTTATTTTGGAGGTTGCAGATCATCATGCCTCATGTCCTATGCAGAACAAGCAGGATGTGCTCCAAGTTGCATTCTCTTTTAATGTTCCTTAGAACAACAAAGTGCTTGAGAAGGCTTGACTGACCTTTACCTCACATCTCACATGGAGATATTTCAAAATTAATAGCTGCTCTTGGACAGGAGAGACTTCCCAGAAATCTTAAAAGTCTGGGTTTCTGATTACATCAGAGATTTTAATAAGCTCATGGAAGTGATGCAAATGTCTTAAGTTTTACTTCTTCCTTTTCCTGTCTTTATAGGGTGATAAATGCTATGAAAATTATTCCATTGTTTGCCTGAAAACTGTTTTTTGCTTTCTTAAAGTAAGTATTGGCAGCATATGAATACAGTAACACTGATGCTCTACCACAGAGGTCTTTCATGTCATACAACTTGATCTGGATTCAATGACAAATGGCCTTTAATCCAGTCTGCCAGCAGGTATGTCTGACCAAGATAACACAGTCAGAGAAGTGCCTGTTTCCTTTTCAAACAAAAGCTGACTGGCCTTATTACTGCTGGCAAATCAGCTTAGATGTTTCCACTTCATACTGTCAAACCATCCCTGCGCCAAATGACAAGCCTCATCTGAGCTATTTCTTCAAATAAAGCATAGCCTATATGACTTTGCAAGTCAACCTCACTAGCTGTTTTTATGCAGTGCAGCAGCTATGCCTGTTGCTCTTCGGTGTTACCTTGCATTCTGGAAGGAGGTTTCATAATTTTCTCCTCTGTGCATAAAAATTTCAGATGCTAGCTGTAACTGAATGCCATAATGTTTGGTTTTGACCACAGCTAAAAAGGATTCAGCAGACACAGTATGTGATGTCTTTTAGGAAAACATTCCATTTTTAATTCTTTCCCATTGCAGAAGTTTGCCTAGTAGTCAATTCAAAGTTATCTGTGAAAGCACGGAACAGTGCTCTTGTCTTTTTATTAATTTTTTTTTCTGTTTTTATAGCACTGTGTATTCTATGCTGGCTGTACACAGCTTTATCCTTGTGTTACCACCCTTCTGCTTGCATCCCTTTCTACAGGATTTGTCCCCAGCACTGCCAATTGCAACACATCGCTGCCACTGAAAGAGCTGTAATGGCTTATACAGCAACATCACGGATCTTTTTCTGGGGGAATACATCACTGTGCTAAGTGCCTCCACTGCTTTGAACTTATTATATATAGGGGGTTTCAACATTTTTGTAACCAACAATTTGCATGTTAAAATTAAACTTACTCAAAAAACATCAGCTGCACATTCTGACAAAGCCACATACATAGTTTAACTGGTCCGCCAAGGCTGTTTCCCAGGGAATTGCTGACAGACAAAAGCATGAATGCCAAAGTCATGTTCTTGGTAATGGAACGAAATGCAGAAGTTGGCTTTTGTAAGCAACTATTTCTCCTCTGAACTCTGGCAATGAGATGTAATCAATTCCTATGTCTAAGTTCAGTTTGAGTTCCATTCTTTGACGAATAGTCAGGTCAAAACAAGTGGTTGGAGAGAGTTTATATCCTGCTGTCAGTCCAATATAGAAATACTCTAAGAATTTAAAGGCAAACATAATTTCTGTGGTGTTTTGATGTAAATTACATGGTAGCTGATGACCACTATTTGCAGTTGTTATCTGTAATAGCAGACAATTTGGTATACAAGGTACAGTTATTTGTACATTTTGAAAGGCTTTTTACAATGAACTGCATAATCAAACAGTTTTGTGTAGTATATCAGTCCTGGAAGAATGGTAATCCAATCAGAATCCTTAAGAAGGCTGACTAATGCTAATGCTTACTGAATAGAAATTTTCAAAACTGCATGCAAGAAGCACCATGAAAAATTACAAAATATGAAAATAGTAAATATAGTACTGAACTTTGCTTTCTGAATTGAAAAGTCGATTTGGTGAAATATGTCATATATCAGAATATGATAAATTAGAAGTATTCAGGTAACATTAGAATCTTCAATTTTGATTAGTTTAGATCAATCCAAATTCCAAACAACTACTTTGAATTCATTCTTGTAGAAGGTAAAGTCCAAATCAGAATCACAGAATCTTTCACAAAGCTGGAAGAGACCCACAAGGATCACAAAGTGCCTTGCATTTCACCTACAAGTAGGGTCTTCCTCTAGCTGTAAACTAGAGATGTAAACTACTTCTTCTGTAAAATAAAAATGTACAGCTTGGATATATATGAAAAACAAAGGGAACTTTGTAGAGGCATCTTACAATCCCTGGCTTTGCAGAGTGTCTGAAACTCTGATGAGCTTCTAACAAGAAAATTTTCATTATTTTTAATGGGTACTAACTCATATACCCAAAGTAAACATCTTAAAATGCTAAAAACATAAAAAGCCATGAACAATTTTTTTTCCTACGTTTTCCTATGCTGTTTGAAAATATTGTCACTCCACTGCTTTTTTGTGGAGATAATTACCATTTTCCACTAATAGCAGCAGGCAGCCAACTCCATTTTACCTACAATCATCTTTTCCAAATAAAAGCTACAGCAAAGCTTACTTCTGTCACTGGTGTGTTTTAATAACATGTGGGGAGTGATGCAGGGTGACACTAATACCTTCAGTTAGCCTGGCTGTTTTCAAGTGAGCTGCACAGTGAATTTCATCCTAAGCAAGTAGAAGAGAGATCCCATGAAATCCACCTCACTGGTCTCTAGCATGGAAAAGCATGTAGAAGATTTTCACAGAAAGGAACAGAGTGGAGTGCAGACAATATCTATTCCAACACAAAGCTTTAAATGTGCCTGTGATGTTAACCACTCACAGGGGCTGAGCTTTTCAACGACTTTCTGCCCACTGTCAAAGAAATGACTGAAAACTGGTTCAGCCAGCTCTGAACTGCTTTTCCTTTTCACACCATCTCAGGCCTTAATCTGCAAAGGACATTCTGGAGTCAAGCTCTGACAGGCGTAGGAGATGAAGTATTATCCCCAGTTTAAATTGTTTGAGATACCCTATCTGAAATAGTTATCCTGGTACTTTGTGTCAAGGGGTGAGGAAGCCATCAGCAGCTCCTTGTGTCAACATTCAGAAATCTGATGTGAAAGCACCTTTTCTTTACTTTTTCAGCCTGTGCTGAAAAACAGTTTAACTAGTCCTAAATGCCTGAGTTTACAGTTTGCTTTGACTGCACATGCCAGTGAAAAGGTTGAACTGATTTGAACTTTATGAGATGGATAGCAGCTGTTGTACTAAGCTATTTAAACCCACCAATTTGGGCTTAAACCTTGGCTGAGTAAATACAGAGCCTTGACCATACATAGTATCTATAATGAGCTTTCTTTTTAAAATTTCAGCGAATAAAATTTATTTTTAAATCAACAATATTTTACTGCCAGATTTTTCAATACCAAATTTTTCATTGCCAGATACTGAAGTATCTTACCAAAAAAAGAACTAAAAATAAAGCAGGTGAGTTTATTTTCATTTTTCATGAGTGGAGTCACTGTTCCTCACTGCTGAAGGCAGTGCAGCTCTTCCCTCCCTAAAACAAAGTTTAAAAAAGTCTAACATTGGAATGTTTGTGTATGTGTGTGCATGTCTTGTATGTCTCTGGAATAAAAGAAAGGAAGATGAAGAGGATGAGAGGAATTGTGAACAAAACCAGCCTACGATGGTGTGTGCACTTCCTGTTCGTTTCCGTAGACTTTAAAGTCCAAAATGGTACATACATATAAGAATGGGAAAAGTTCCAAAGCATTCTTTCTGAAGTCTCAAGGTTGTTTCCTTATCACTGAGTAAGGCACCTAATGCTGACACGAGTTAGATAATAATGTTAATTTTTTACCCAGGTAGAAAAGAATGAGTGAGCAGCTAATAGTGTAGGGACAGAAACATTAGTTCTGAGACACATGCTTGTTACAACCCAGACTTATACGTAATCCCAAAACACCTGAAAGTCCTCTGCCCAATATCTTAGCCTATCACAGAATTTCTTGTAAATGCAGAAGCTTTCATTTAGTGACAGCTTGATGAAGAAATATATAGCAAAATTGATTTTTCAATATCTTACTGAAAGTTACTCCTAGACAGAAATTTAAACAAAACAACAAACATGGTGTTGAAACAGAGCTTAATTATTTTCCCAGGAAATAAAAAAGAGGTATGCATTGATTTATTAAGTATTTGCAAACTTTGGCAGGTTTCATTACTGCTTTTAAACCATATCTAATTCAGTCACAGATTCACACAGCTGCTATGATTGCCCAGTTCAATTTGCAGTTTTTCATTAGAACTAGAGGCCTCAGGTGTAGGCTTTGGATCAAAGATGAGGGTTTGTATTCATCCTTCTTCTTTACACTCTTTGATGGCAAAACCCACAGATTCATATGAAGGGCTTTTGGACAAATCTAGGTGATGGACTGTTGTTATTAATAGGTTTTGCCCCGCAATTTCCTGCTTATTTGGATGTGAAACTTTAGCAAGAGAAACTAACAAAATCAGTATTTATTTCCTTGTGACATGACACTTGGCAGCTTTGCACAGCGCAGTCACTGGTATTCAGCCACCTACCTCTGTGCAAACACAAGCCATTTCTGAAAGCTAGGGCTTTCCATCCTAACTCCCATCCTGTGGGCAACTCCGAGTACTCCAGTGGAAATTCTCCTCGGTTACTGCTCTGCACACAGCTGTCATAGTCCCTCAGAGTACACAGCATTGTTTTTTCCCAACCCCTGAGCATTTTCATGACACATTATAACTGGAGTTTCAAAGGATAAAATAGGAGATGGTCACCATTCTTTCTTACCCTGAGAAGCAACATTCATGTGTTTAAAGTAAGAACTTTGTATAGGATATCATGTAAAGTAAGTATCAGAATGGTCATTGCAGGGGTATCTGGTTGAATACCATTTTCAGTGCTTTCACTTTACACATGTAGCAAACAAAACTAGAAAATGACATGATGTCTACTAACAAAAATAGAATACTTCACAGTGTGCTGTGTCACTTAATATGAATAAAAGTAGGAAATTGTCATGGAAGTTCAAATCTCATCTCTTCCTAAATTTTACATTTTTATCTGCAATGAAGGTGAAAGCGATTATGACTGTTGTTTGGTTTTGGTAGGCTTTTTAAGTGCAAGCGGTTTAGCTGATCTACATTTAGTAGGCATAGGGCACTAAATAAACTCATCAGAAAACCCAATGGAATGACTCACATGTATACAATTACTCATATATATGAACATTTGTATGGTAATAGTTGACATCAAAGTAGACTAAACTGTCTCACAAAATCTACTTTCTATTATTTTTGAGCTGTAGAGATAAGGTTAGATCCTTTTTTCATAGCTATCTCTTAGCATTTATTCTTAGGTACTCCTCTCTTTTTGTTTCCATTTCTCTTGTCCGTAGTTCACTTTCAAAAACAGATTTACCACCTTTTCTTTTGTTTTTGGAAAGATGCAAAAGTTTGTTTGGGAACTTTCTGTTCTGTCTTTTGAGAATTCCCTTCTTACTCATGCTGCATTACCTTAAGTGTCTCTAAAGCTGGAGTATTTGGTGAGTCCAACTATGAGTATGTGCTACATCAACTGTTTTTGAGTACAGAGAAGTAATTTTCATTAGGATCAACACTTAGTCAGTGTACCAGTATAATAAAAATGTTTTGTGTTCTAACCAAATGTACCTTTTTGGTCCAGAACTCATTAAGGATCTCAGAAGCAAGAACCTTTTGGATATTGGTAATGTTTTTAAGGAGGAATCTCTGAATTCCTGGCCTTCGTGGGCAAGAATTCTAGTTACCATTTTGGTTATCTCCTCTATCTTCCAAATGGTGCTGGCTCTTCTTGTGAGAGGAATGGTAAGTTCCTTGCCTCATGACCAGCTGGAAGCTGATGGCTTTGATTAGTTTATAAATCCCTTTTAAATCCTTTGCACGTGCAGTGTTGTACTGCATCAGGCTGGTGAGCTGCTGCTGCCATTGCCTTGCAATACTCTTATGTGTGTGCTGGTAATAGGACAGAGGGTTGCTGCAAGTTCACCACATGGCACAGTGTCAATTGCAGAAGTCACAGGAAGGTAGTTTTCAAGAATAATGGAAGGTACTTGCAAAAAGGTACATAGCTGAGAAGTCAGCATGATGACCACGGACACATTCATGTATGAAGAGGAAGGCACACCAGCGCATAACCAGGGACATTGCATCTGGAGCTGTAAAGACCAGACAAGTAAAGACCAGGTCGTGAGACAGTTCAAAACATCATGGAATTCAGGTGGTGAACCAATACATTAGCCTGGTATAAGAAGGCATGTATACAAAGATTTCCCTTAAGTTCTGGGACTAAACTGAAATGCTCTTATTGACATTAGTTTTACACTGCGCAGGGCTTTATCACCTGGATATAACTTCATTGAATCATGACAAATAGCTTTTGTCTGGAAACTTAAGTTTTTTACTTGTGTAGTCAAGCTTATTTGGGCTTATAATAGAGATTACTTAAATATGGTATATTTCAAAGTCCATCAAGATGTGAATTTCATAACAGATGGCATCAACGATGGCCAGAAGTCAGCAGAGAAGCAGACATTTTCCACTGCATTGACATACCATGAAGCTTGTCTTTGGTGGTGCTTTTATTAGTCTCTACTTAGAAATGAGCAGTAAAACATAATTTTTGTAATAGAAGGAAGGGCTCTAACCTGACATCACTGAAGGGCCAAAAATTATTTTTATTTTCATAATTGCATTTAGCTTTCACATAATAGCTAGAATGAATCAGAATAATGCAGGGTTCTTCTGGATCTTGCTCAGCACTGAACAGTAGCACAGATGAAGATGCAAAAAAAAAGACTGCATATAGACTTTCAGAGTTGAAAACCTACCATGAAAAGGTGGATTTGCAACATGATTATTGTATGCACTTCTGCTGAAACTGTCTAGCAGATTAAAGCATGTTTGATGTGTCATCAGCCCAGAATACTACTAGAAGCTGGCAATTCACTGAGGGGGAAAAGACTGACATGGAACAATCTGTGCCATTTTCCCATCCCTACTGACATTTTCTGTGCTTCACAACTAATAATAGTGATCATAAAAATGTATTTCAGGGAACTTCATAAAACAAACAGGATGAGCTCTTCCTGTGCACAGAGTCAACAAATGTGCTGGGACACAGAAGGTTTCAAAGAAGGATTCAAATGGGGCCTAAGTATATATAGGCTTGGCACTGTCCTTTGACCAAAAATGAGTACCATAAACAGTGAGGAAGCACCTGAGTGACTGAGGAGTTTGCACTTACTGAAGCTACTGCTTCTATTTGTATTTACTAATGAGAGTCAAAAATATCATCAAGTTTAGAAACACCAATTTGTTTACTACATTCAGATGTGATCTAACGCTAAGAAACTGAAGAGCAATGAGGAACTGTATCTGACTTTATTGGTTTCTAAAAACCTTCAAAGTATATGGTACCAGTAGTGACAGAAAATGGAGACAAGATTACATCGGCATCTTTTCTTCCCAAAATGTTAAATGTCAGAGTCATGAGTAATCAAGTGGCTACAGTAATTATCTAATCCGCTCCCTGTGTTTGTATTGCTTGAAATGTATTTATAATGCTTCTGTCGCCACAGGATTTGCGAACATTTGCTTTAGGAACTGCTCCTACACATTCTGTATGTGCAAGTAGGCCTAACTAGCATGCGTCATTCCACTGACTTCAGCAGAACTGTGGCAGAGAGGAGCAGGTTCATGGAGTACAGTTTGGATTTATGTGAGAGCCTGACCTCCTGCAGGTACTGAGCTGATGTGTATTGCATCTTTTGCTGTCAATAACATGCCTTGCAGCATCACCAGCGTGCAGTATTATTGACTATATTGTTCCTAGTATCTCAGAGCTACCTTATGGCTTTCTTTGAGGCATTCCATTCTGCTGTAAAATCAGCCACAGATCATGCAGTCTGATGCAGTCAGGAGACAGCAAAGGAGCCTGGAATCAACTAACCCAGGTCAATGCAAAGCTCTCAGTAACAGTTCCGTGGCATGGGCTCAAGCCTCTAAGTACTGCTGAATGATCAAGGAAAATAGGCATTTGGTTTTAAGAATAAACCTTCTAATGTGGATGTATGTCTGTGTGTGCTGACCACATACCACATACTTACTGATAGAAATAACGTAATAAAATGAAGATTCATGTGATTAAAATCCCAGTCCCGTGGTGCTGCTGGTGACTGACTTCATTTCCCTGCTAAGAACCCCAACTAGATCTTTTGGGAAGCCTACCATGCCAAACATTGTGTTGTGTTTAATCCTGTACTTGTTCTTTACGTGGTGCTCCTTTGACGTCAGTGGAAACTTGACATGTGAGAATGCAGAGAATCAGGCTGAATGGATTTTTTTAATAGTAAAATTGAAGCCCTCTGAAATGTACAGAAATCTTATTCCTTCCTACAACATAAAAGGATGCTTTCTGATTTGCTCTTCAAGGATTCGTACCTATGTGGACTGATGTATGTGTTTATGAGACTGTCGACACACTGGACAGCACAACTGGCAGATTGATGGGAAGTTGTCTATAATGAGCAAACAAGGAATTCCTAATAAATGTATAACTTGCATTTCAATTTGCTGTTCTACATCACACACACCACAGCCACTTCTAAATAACTTATGTCTATTCAGTTTTCCCATCACCTTCCCATTTTGTGGTCACTAAACCATCTTGCGTAGAAGCATGCAAGTATAAGGGGACACAGTGTGTTCATCAGTAATAAGCTTTATTTTCTGCTTACACTTGAAGGGGGCTGAGAAATGCCTTTAATTTTTGTAAGTAATTTCCCAGCTGGTTCCTTTTTCCATTAGCAACAGTACCCACATTGTACAAATAGACTCTTCTCCCTCCTCTTAACAAACACAAACAAATGACACACATTTTACAATGCTGGATGTAAATGATGGACTCATTCTAGATTTACAATGACCTCACTGAAAACAGAATTTTGCGGTTGAACGCCAACAGAACAAAATTGAAACCAGGTTCGAACAAACCATCTCAGTAAGAAGATGGGATGAAGTTACATCATTCCCAAACCGAAAACCGCTCGGAGCAAGAGGACAGAGAAGAGCCTTCAGAGCGGGGCACCTGCCGCCCCCTCCGTCTGCGGGCTCCTGCTCGCAGCAGCCCGTCCCGCGCTGCAGCACCGGAGCGTTGTGCAATGTAAAAACATCGAAAATAGGCATTGCCCAATTCCGTCCTCGCAACTCCATCCTCGGGCGCGGCAGCTGAGCCGCCCTCACAGTAAGTACGTCTTTCCCAAATAAACGTAAGCCCAGGCTGCAGCTTCTCCAGGGGCGAAAAGCGCAGTGCCGAGCAGTAAATGCTGAGTCCCAGCTCCCCCGAAGCCGAACCGCAGCTCCGCCAACTCCGCGATCTCCGCCCCCAAAGCCCCGCTCATCCCTTCCGAATCCTCTGCCAAATCCCGGCGGTGCGGCGGGCTGCGGGCGCCCTCCCGCACGGCTCCGTCCCTGCTTTCCCTGCTCTCCCTGTGCTCCCGGCAGGGCGCAGCGCGCTCCGTGCCGGGCCGTGCTCCGCCGCACGCACGTACACGCGCACACACCCGCACCCGCCGCCCGCCCCGCACCGGCTCCCGCCGCGCCAACCCCGCGCAACCCGGCCCGGCCCGCCGGCACCGACCCAAGGTCACAGCGCCCGCAGGTGCGTGATGTGTGGGAGGGGACAGGGGATGGCGGGCGCGCCGGGACAGCCGCCGCGGCCGCCCTGCTGGGGGCGCTGTCCACCAGGCCCGCAGCAGCCCCGCGGCCCATCGCGGATTATAAGGGACTGCTCTCCCCGCCCCCAGCGGAGTCTCCTCCGCCCCCGCCCTCGCTCCCCACCCCTCCTCCGGCCGCGGAGAAGGGCATGGAGTTGGCGGGAGCCTATAAAAGCCCCTGAGAGCGCGGCGTGGCTGCGGCGCTGTGACAGCCTGCGGGAGCAGAGCCGAGCACCATGTCCCACCACTGGGGGTACGGCAGCCACGACGGTGAGTGCCGCGCTCGGGGCACCTGCCGCCGCTCCGCTCCTGGGCTGTGCCCGCTGCCGCCCCGCAGAGCTCCTGCTCGCAGCAGGAACGACCTTAGCTGTGCTTTTTCCCTCGTAACCTTGAAATGCACCTGCGCCCGAGCGGCCCGCCCGGCGCCGCGCCGCTTGCCGGAGCATCTTCTGCGTCCCTGCTGTGGTTCCTTTACTTTGGGAAGGGGAGGGTGGGCGCTGCTCCGCAGCACGGGGTGGCCTCTGGGACCCACTCTCTGGTACAAGCCCCGCCGCAGCCGCCGAGGCTTCGGGGCTGCCCCGGTGCCCAGGCGGGATCTTCCCTCGCCGGTACTGCCCGCACCGCCCGTACGCAGAGTTTGCTCTGTTAGAGGCCGATGCTGGTGCTGGAACATCCCGGTTTCTGGAGTGAGAGTTACCGCTTAAACCCCCGAGTTTTGTGTCCTTTCCCACTGAGCTGCTTTCCGCTGTCTTGCAGGACCCGCTCACTGGCACGAGCACTTCCCCATCGCCAATGGAGAGCGACAGTCCCCTATTGCCATCAACACCAAGTCCGCCAAGTATGACTCCTCTCTGAAGCCCCTCAGCTTCAGTTACGATGCCGGCACGGCCAGAAACATCGTCAACAACGGGCACTCCTTCAACGTGGAGTTTGATGATTCTTCCGACAAGTCAGGTGAGACCTCACCTTCGTGTGCAGGAAGGGGGCATGGCAGAAATTGCTACTAACGCTCCTACTAAAATGTATACTGAGACTGTAGGGTTTTCTTAAGGAGAAAAAAAAAATACCAAAAGTAGCTTTCGTAAAGTGTGAATTCAGCCCTTAAGGATTCAGCATGTCACACGACTGCTTTAGGCAAGGAGGAAATTGAACTCCCGTTAGTCAAAAATTCTGCCTATTTCAGCTGCCCTACTCAGGAGAAGTGAATTGCTTTATTTTTATATAAATGAGAAGGGTTTGGATAAGGGTTCAGCTGTGGAGAGAGAAAAAAAAGTGCTTGGCCAGAGGAGTTTCAGGCATAGCTCTTCGTAAGACACTGATGAAATGGTTAAAAGAAGAGGCAGAAAACATCATAGGTAGAAATTTGCCTTAGAACAGCAAAGGATTGCCGTTAACAACTTGAAGTGGAAATAGCTTGGAAATGGTTTCTTTGGTTATCAGAATATTATTTGATATTTCTGAAGCCAGCATGATCCCAGGTTAGTACAGAAATAGAGGAATGATTAGAAAATATCTTTGTTCTTTTGTAATTTAAAAAAGACTTATCCCTGACATTTCTTGATGGCTTTCTAGATAAAGATAATGTATCTGACACATTCCTACGAAGTTTACTAGCAGACAGTCATTCCATAGGGTCTTGCTGTTCATTGTTCAGTACGATGAAATTAAGCACTGAATCCTGCGAACGCTTAGTAGTCTTTACTGAAAGGAATGGCCTTATTGATGGACAGGCAGAATCCAAGCCACTGTTGCAACAAGGATTTTGTAGGTTGTCTTTAAATGTAGTTTTTATCTGTCCGAATTTGCAGAAATCATCCTTCTTCACAATGAATGTGCTTTTTTTTTTTAATTTAGACAACAAAAACAGTCCCATTGTAAGTCACTGACTTCTTTAGACACTGCCTGATTTAACTTGCTTGAGCAAGTGTCCTGCTTTTCCTAAGTCTTTTGGTGGCAATGCCATTTAGGGAATGGTGCTGAAACCAAATGATCGTGCCTGCTGAAAATGTGAGGTCTTTGCTGGTAATGTAATACAACATAACAGGCATTTAGCTTTGCACTAAGAATTTGACTTTGTATTTTAATTACAGTCTTTATGATGAACAATACTAAGTGGTGAGATTTAAGTGTTCACAGTTGTATAAATACACATAGGTCCATGTATAATTTACGCAGAGCATCAAGATTAATATTTGCATGGTCTAAAACAGAGAAGAAAAAGTTATTCTGACCTCTTAGTGCTTATTTTCCTGAAGCACTGAGCAGCTAAAGAAGCTGAATGCACGTGCATTTTAACAATATCATGAGGAAAAGGTAAATGATCCAGAGGACAAAAAAGGGGATTCTGTTTTTACCAGATACGTGCGAGTCTGCACTCACTGAGCACAAAAGAAACAGCTTCAGGTCTCCACAGTATAAAAAAAACTATGTGTTCACTTTGCATGTGCCTAAATTTGGAAATAACTGTGAAAATTAGGTTGTAAGGAAAAAATGGAAGACACATAAAATAATTTAAACAAATGTCTGTAGGAAGAATGCTTTCTTATAAGAAAAGTCAGTGCAGAAGCAGAACATCTGTGACAGAGATACTCTGACAGATACGCAGTGACACAGCTTTCAGAGTGGGAGGATAGGAGATGCAAGTAGAAATACTCTCCATAGCTCTATTAGTGTGTCAGAAAATGATTATTCCTTAGAAACAAAAACCGCTAAACAGATCTCTGTGAAGCCAGGTAAGGGTGGATCAGTATCACACTTCCTATTGAAAATTACAGTGCATAGGATCTACCTGGCAGCACACTTAGTTGGCTTCATTTGTATGCAGTTAACTAGGTAACCTACTTTCTTTACACAGAATAGAGCTGTCTTTGACTTGTCTCTGCTTGATTCTGGATTCGAGACTCTCAATGTGTATCCAGTTCTTGGTTAGACATCACACAACTGTCACAAGGAGAAACTAAGTGGTAGATTATGTGAGGTCCTGGTGTGTTTTACAGAAGACAGTAGAATAAAATCTTGTGAATACTTCCCACAGGCTGTATTGCTTGCTTCTATGAGCTGTCCCACATGCGGTAATGAATTAACTGTGGTCGTGGGTGCAAAATGAAGTAATAAGATCATTGTTCGTGAATAATCTTCAAGATATAACTGCATGCAAAGTAGATCCATTTCATTACGAATCTTCAGGCTCATAACTAATGACACTGAAGCAAATTGAACAGCAGTTCTAGGTCTTGATGTCTGATCACTTCTCTTCAGGGTATGCAAAATGAGTTCTCGCAATAAAAAGTACAGGTAGTAATAGCATAGTAAAAATAGGTAAGTAAGCCAAAATGCATGTTTGAATAAAACTCTGAAAGTAGTTCTTACTTATTTCTTTGATTCAGAAAACATGTAATACAAATAAAGTTGATCACAAGTAGGAAAGACTAGATATCAGAATCAAAATTCTAATATTGCCCCCTCAGAATGTATATTTCTTACATGTGTGCATTAGGAATACATAGTATAAAGCTTCTGCCCATAGCTGTGAAAAACAAAAATCTAAAAGCAAAGTTAGGATTTCTTAAAATGATATCTATATTACTTTGAGTGAAAAAGTAAAAGGGGAACTTTTTAAACAAAAATAATCTTTGTGCAATTTATGCAGCTAATATATCTTTTTTAAAAAGTGTTTTCTTCTCTGCGCTTAGAAAAGCTCTATTAACAGGTGGAGGTTTATAGGCATAGCTCTTGATTCAGATTGTCCTTATGTCCATGACCTACACAATTTTCTCTCATAGTGAAGTTTTAACAGAGAAATTAAGTTATTTTTTGTGACAGCTTTAGAACCTGCCTTTGTTTTACTTTCTTGTTAATTTTTCTAGGCATGGTTAGATGTTATTAACCATGCTTGGAAAAACCCTCTTCCTAAGCAATTACCTTCAAATCTTCAATTTCAGTTCTTTTAGTACAGCCTTTCAGTTTCTTGGGTTGTGTGACAGCTGTTAGGTTCCAGAATATACTTCTAAAGGCTCAGTCAGTTCCCAGAGTGAACCCCCTTCATATTTCACAGCTGCTGGTTGGTAGAAACAGTGTATGGAAAGGAAATTGACAAGCCAGCATTGCTATGTTTATGACATGTTTTATTTGAGAAATTCAATCATTTTCTCTTAAATAAAAGCATATCTTCTGTCTTGTTTCCTTACAGTCTTTCAGAATGCTTTCTTGGCCTTGTGTCTAGAAAGTGAACAGTGAACTTCTTCAGTTGTTGCTTAGTCTTCTCCTTCAGTTCTTGCAGTTGCTTTCTTAGTTCTCACATCTGCTGTCTTCTAAAAGTAAAAGGTAAAATATGTGGAGGCATTCCTCTTTAAAATTTCTGTAAGTTTGAAAGCAAAATTTTATTATAAGTGTCACTAGGAGTAAAACTTGAAATTCAGATTCATACAGTCTTGTGTTCTGGGACCAGACCTTCCATACATGAGTGAAGCAAATGGTGCTATTATATGTTAACATAAGGTGCATTGTTATAATTTAGAAAATTTATAGCAAAGGAGTGTCTCATTAAAGGTACTTCTTTTGTCATGTTAAGACACTTCATATTATAGCCTGCTGTAAGGACCTGTGTATTGTTTCATTCACTTCAAAAGAAGTAAATGATTTACGAGCTGGAAAACCACAGGACGTGACTTTGCTCAAAAAAACCTCAAGAGCCTGAAAGAAGATTCTGTAACGAACATAAAATGTGTTCTCTCTGTAAGTTTTCACAGAAAACTTTCCAGAACTTACTGAAAACCTGAAACTCAAATGAGAAATGCTCACAGCAGTAGACTTGTGTATTCTGTATTTTCTGATCCTGAGTTTTATGAGCTTAGAAAAGGAAGAAATTGATGAGTCATTTATAACAAGAATGTTAGAGTAACATATTTTAGCAGTAGGACCTGACAGAAGTGAATGCAACTATGGTGTAAAGCTCTACCTAAATGAACTGGTAATTTGTGCTTGTGGACAAGTCTTTTAATGTTTCCTTCTCCTTCCTTGCTGCTGAGCTAGGGAGAATATTGGAATTCAAGTCAGAGTCCCAAGTAAATCTGACATTTTTGCAAACATGAAATCACAGTAGAACTTAGTTATGAGAAGATCTGGTGAAATGGAAATACTGTTTTCACCCTGATACTAGCACCCTTTGGGAGTCTTTGAGTAGTTACCCAATTCTTTATATATAAATTGTAAATATGAGTCAGTATGCTTCAGCTGTCTTATGACTCGCTGTAAACAAACCAATTATTTTGTTACAGTGGTAATTCAAAAACCAGTGTAACCAAATGGCTTGGTTGGTGGTAAGTCTGAAAGTTGTGCCACTGTGGCTCTTTTCCTACACTTCCACCTCTGCTAGTAATTGGAGGAAGAAACACGCAGATCTGCTGTCTTTAAGGCACCACGCTTCATCAAAGTTACTGCTGCTGGTTTATTTTTAGGCTGCCCAGATCTAAAGATATATATTAGCTACGCTAGAATAATGTGTGTCATCAGTATAGGGTCATGGATTGAAGGTCTGCAGTGCAGTATAGCTTAAGAAATGTGTTGGTCCTTTGGAATAAGAATTCAGAGAACTGATTGCTTATGCCTTTAGGGGACTCTATTCAGACACCTGCTTATATCACAAGTAATGTTGTGCACAGCTTGACTAGAAAGTCAGAGGTCTCAAGGGTGTGAGATCATTAAGTCACTTTTCCTGTGGACTGGAATCACCAGAAGCTGCAAAGCCTATGTAAACGAGTGACTTGAATAGCTCTAACGCTTCCAGGAACTGGAAGGCAAGATGAGAGGGCTTGAGATCAGTCCTGCGTGTTTCAGGTTTTCGTTTCTTTACAGAGCCCCAAAGCATCCTTCAATTGCATTGGCTTTTTGTTTTGGTTTCATTTGGGTTTTGCTAACATGCAATTTCTGAGCAGAAACTTGACGTAGTTTGTGCATTTAAGAATCATGGCAACTTCCTCTTGTTTTTTCAAATTCCTCCTCTAGAGGCGCTTTTAGTGCAAAACCAAGAGAAACTAGTCAGCTCTTATCAGCTGGGGCCACTTGGCAAAACTTATTTTAAGGTGAAACTGTGTGCCAGATGTCACGATTACCACTCTTCCCAATTGATAATTTGCTTATTTACTTATAGGCCTGAGGGCTTGCTGCATGCTTAGACGCAATGCTCATGACTTTAAGTTTGTTTGTCCGTCATTAGATCTCAACATAGTATGGACACTATGTCCAATACACAATTTTCAGTACAGTAAGCAGGTACTGAGATCAGTATTTAGCTATTAGAAATTTAACTGTTACTTTCAGGAGAATTTTAATGCTTCCAGCTTGGTCCTTAGTTGTTGTCAGCCTGTGTGGTGTGAAATGTGAGGGCTGAAGGCTGGTCAGAGGCTCAGTACAGCATTGTGGGATTCTCAGAGAATCTCCATTTAAGAGACCACATGAAAAATAAGCCCCACTGGTCCCAGGGAGTTGAAGCAATGTTAAGAACCTAAGTGACTTTGTATCTTTAAGCAAGTCAGAGTCCTTCTGGCTGCTGCCCAGGCTGGATTAAATAGTTCAGCTGAGGTGAATTGGAACCACTGACCTGCTGCAGATACTTGTCTTCAGACTTGCTGCATTTTGACAGTTGTTTCATTCTGATCTATCTCTGTGGAACATCCTTGTTGCCTTATCAGGCTGAACTTCTGGTAAGGTCAAAGTAGGGGTTTTTTTCCTAATGGTGAAACCGATTTTTTTTCATGGTGAAACTGATTACAGATGTTTTCTGCCAGTATGAACGCTACAGTCAGATATTTAAATTGCTCTTCTTGCCTGTCATGATAGAACATCCTAGGAGGAATGTCTGAAAGAGATAACTTAAAGAAGGAAACACCTCACAAACTGTGACTGTGTACTCCACATTTCACAGAAATGGCAGCTCACCCTAACTGAACTCTTCAGTCTGTCAGATGAGGAAGCCCATCCTTGCATAAGAACAAGGTTAATCCCTGAGCATCCTCATAAGAGTCTTTTTTGTGTCATTAGTAGTGCATGGTGCTCAAGATTCCTTTTTTTTCCCTCAACCGATTCTTCATCTGCTTTGTCTCTTCAGTGTTGTTTTCTATCACACAGATTTCTGTGTATACACAGAAGCTTACAAAATATTATCATTAATGTGTATACTATGCATATGTTTACATGCACATATACCCACAATGTCATGTACACATGTGCATCTACTATAGGCTGATAAAAAAATACTGGTTTTCTTTGTGCTAAAGCAATGTATGTGTAAGAGGACTGTCCTCAAATGTAAATGCTTGAAATGTCTTGCTGCTAGGTTTTTGTTTGGTGGAATCTTGATTAGAATTAATTTCCTAGGTTTAGGGCTTTGGACATCTACTGTGCTCTAGGGGACCTATTATTTCAGCTGCTGGAAGGAGTTCTGCTGTCAGTGATTTTCATTTGTGAAACACTTTCTCATTCTGCATTTTCTCAGAGTAACAAACTTTATAGTATTTTTTTTCTTGCCACACTAATTTGTACGCCAGGAAGGAATTAATTCGAACTCATGAAACAATCTTGTAGTTCAGCCATTTCAGTTATTTCATTGACAAGTTTATTGCCTTGATGATTTATTGGTCTTCTATTCTGTGTAGAGAGAACATCCCATAGGAGTTAACTAAATAAAAGGAATTCCACAGTATTCCTGCAAAAATTCACAGATGTGGCTTCTAGCACTTTCTGAAAAAAACTATGAAGTAGTCTACAGTATATTTTACAAGGCTGTTCTGTTTTACATGGGAAGGGTGGCTGCCCACTGGCTTGCCGTCAAGTAGAACAGTGAAGGTGTGTGGCCTCAGTAAACAGCTGTGCCAGATGCAGGAAAAAGCCCTGCAATTTCTGCATGTTTTCATCCCAAGAACGTGTAATGGAGTCAAATCTACTTTCACCTTCAGTACTCAAGAAATCCCACAGTCAATATAAGTCACATCAATGGAACAGTTCATGTGGTTATTTGACTTTCTGAATTAGTGCTGCTAATACTTACATATTTAGACCATATTATGAGATCATTTAATAACAGTGCAATGTAATTACGGGATGTTAATAGTAGGACTTTTCCAGTAAACGGTAAAAGGTAGAATGGTAACAGAAAACAGTTACTATTTCTTAACCTAAGCAAAGTAGTTCCAAATTTGTCCCACCATGACATTTAAAATAACTGTCAAATAGTTTAAAAAGTAATTTTTTTTTTAATTTTTTTTTAGCTGTTACCTCTTGGGCTCTTGCATACCTTTGGAGACCAGATTGTCAAACTGTGTTGACTAGATTGAATCTATGGGAAAAAAAATGTGGTTTACAGCTCAGCTTGTGCTGTCTTCAGGCAGCATTGCATCTGAAGCTGTGCTGTAGAGCAAAAGGGAGCACAGCTACATATGTATTTTCAGAATGGTTTTCACTAGTACTGATTTCAAAAAGAAGGGAACTAATGATGAAATGCTCAGATATCAATCAGAATTGCCTCATCCATTGTCAAAAGGGAATGGAAAGGTTGGAATTATCTTCTCAGTGTGGCCTGAGTTGACATTCGTCACATGGGACAAAGACAGGGAAGTTCCTGGTGTGCATGTTCCAATTCTTGATGAAATTTTACGTGAGAAGGCTGGTAGCATCTATTCATGGTTTAAAAAACTTGTGCTGGAAAAAAACCCAAACCAGCTCTAACATTTCTACTTTGCCTTATAAGTTTAGTTTTAAATTCTACTTTGGAAAAGATGTATTAAAAATAAAATAGCTGCTTAAAGTAGGCTAGAATAAGAAGGGCTGTTCTGTAATTAAGCCTGCTGAATTTGTGTTCATTTACACTAATCTAATTATTACTTTCTTTGAATGCACTGCTGTGAGTCAAAATAAACTAGTGCTGGATTTGAGAACCACAGAATAAGAAAAGTAAGCAAAAACTGCGGAGAGATTTTTGTGCATCTTTTGAGTTTTATGAGACTGTAGCAAACTTTGTGTAGACACATAACACTGCAAATGAATTCAAGAATATTGCATGGTTCTGCTTTTCAGCATGCTTTCCATTGATTAATATTGGCAGATTAACCTATGCTACACTAGTGCTCTCAGGTTGAGGAATGGTGGAACCTCACTCCATTTGTACCTGCAACAAGCAGCAAGACCGTGAGCTAAAGGAACTGAAATATCACAAAACCTTGGCATCAGTTTTAAATGAAGCAAGATATCATGTGGATTAAATGGTTTTGCATCTGTAAAGACATAGCAACCAATTTCTTCATTTCATTTCCAAAACGAACTAATGCACTTTCACAGTCACCGTTGTGAAATAATTGCTCTTATTTGTAGTGCTCTGTTTAAAACAGTTACTCTGCTTGGCAACTAGAACATATGGAAACATAAAAGTAGAATAAGATGTGTTTCTATTTAATTACTACTAAGTAGCCATTCTTTGGATCACACAGCTTGGCAATAGGTATGGCAAGTCCAGGTCTGTTGGCTGTTCAGTGTTGGCTACAGTATTGGAAATTACAAAGGCTGCAGTAGAACATGTATTCACATTTTTCAAATAGAAGCCTCCCAATATGTGCTTCTAAATATATCTACCAAAGCAACACCAGGCAAATGCAAAATTTGTTCCCTGAACCCAAGTTTTGCATGTGTAAGGCACACCAGTGGAAACTAATCTACTTTAAAAAAAAATTGTATATATTTCATTTTCATGTATTCCAGTTTTTAAGTGAAATCCTTCTGGACCTCATTGCCATATATCCATGGCTGTTGTTGTCCATGCTTGCATATAATTAGTTATTAAAACCTGTACATACAGTGACCTTTTTCAATCAGCTTTAGTGTATGTTTTCACACATACACATGTGCTAGTGTCTATGCGAATTGCAGACTGAGAGGAAAGCATCTTTATTCCACAGAACCATTTTGTGGCACATACACAGAGCACACTTACATGTAATATCTGATGTCAACACTCTTCTGTCACTTCACTGAATCTATGTATAAACAGAGAGAAATTAGTATCTTAAAAGATCTAACAGTTCAAATTACATTTTTTATTTTTTAAATATTAATATCTTAAAGATTAATTGTGTATTTTTAATTTGAGATGCTTTGAAAAAAAGGAAAATAACTAAATCAAACCACAAACCAGTGTGAAACCTTGCTCTGGTGACTTAGATAAATAGCTCTATTTAATAGAACTACTCATTACTGTTCTATGCTTTATGCTGCACTGGAGGAGACATTATCTGTGCCTTGAGCATTTTGCAGTAGTAAGGCTTGATCCTGCATATCATGCCGTAGTGGTGATTGGTCACAATTTAAGTGGAAGAGTAAAATTAACAAGCAGAATAAGGGAGCTCAGCAGAGCTCACTTCTGTATAATTGAAAGCGTGGCTGGGCACCCTGCTTAAAGCAGTCCCATAGCACGAGTAATGCCAGATAATGGAGACCATAAATAAACAACTAATTTCCAATCCATTATTTAGAAAAATCTTCTCGTGCAGGCATTGCCATTTTCACCACAATGGGAGGGACAAGGGATTTGAATTCATATCTCTGCAATGCCTTGCCCTGTGCCTAGCACTTTAACTGGCTGCAACCCATGGCTACCAGGTGTTTAAGTTTAATTTGGAACCCAAAGCGTTTTCCTCAATCCCATCTCCCACAGGATTTGCAGGATTAAGGCCTAAATGGATGAAGTGTCTGAAATGAAAGGACAGAGTACAATAGTACATGAAAGATGATTTGATCTTCAAGTGAACTTCCACAGAATAGCTCTATGGCTCTCTTACAAAAGCCTTTTTTTATCTACTTGGTGACAGAAAAGTTACATCTTCCCTCATCACTTGTAATATTAGCATGCCTGTTAAATTGCTGATGAGATGCTCACTGTAAAGTCACTTACGGTTTTATGCACTTTTTACTGATTTTGGTGTATTGCAGTAATGTACCATTGAAGATGATCTGGAGTAGCATGGCAGCATGCAATGGTCTGTGAATCACATGGAAGACTTGAGATGGCTGTTCCAGTTTGAAGTGAGACTATAACAAAGGTTATGGGAGTTGCTAATAGAGGCTCTTTGCTTTGCAGTGCTGCAAGGAGGAGCACTGGATGGAGTCTACAGGCTGGTACAGTTTCACATTCACTGGGGATCCTGTGAAGGCCAAGGGTCTGAGCACACTGTGGATGGTGTGAAGTACGATGCAGAGGTAGGATGTGCTTTACCTTCTCCACTCTTTTGTGTATAAAGAGTATTTATTTTATGTATTCCATCACAGTGGCAACTTCTCTATGGATCTTCATAGGAAGAGGTTATCATAGAAGATTTGGTACAATGCCACCTTAGAACCTACTCCTTGCAAGAGCAGAAATTAGAATTGGAGGACTTGTAATATTTCTTAGTTACTTCATGTCAAAGAGAAGCAGAAAAACCCACTGATTCTTAATGTCTCTTGGAAATTATGAAGGAACAGAATTGCAGCACTTCTGTACACACACATCCCCTTTTCCTGGCTTCAATTTTTAACATCAGAGGCATTTACATAAGCAGCAGAATAACGTTGGGGCAGACAGGGCAGGCAGCCAAGTGAGATCTTGTAGGCACTCTTTGTGATACCCTTGAGGCTTCAGATGTCCCTTGGACCACGTAAGACTCTCTTACAGTCTGACTACGGAAACTGAGTGAGTTTAGTGTTTTGCATCCCATCTTTCCTTGTCCCCTGTTGAGAAATCTACCTCTGGATGCTGTGACAGACTTCTAAATTGTATTCATACACATTCCCTGAACATATCTATGATTTGCATTTACACATAAAAGAAATAGCTCCAAAAATTCATTGGCTCTGCCTTTTTCATGAGATAGAAATAGCTTTAGTCTTACCTGAGAAACTTCCCATTGGCTTAAGTCTGTTCACAGTACCATAATTACTTGCTCAACTTGCAGATGTTGGGAAACAGCCAGATGAACTTAAATTAGAAAAAACTTAAAAACTGAAAAGAAAGCAACATCCTGAATAATGTGACCTGGAGATTCAAAATCTTTCCAGAAAAGAAGACTTGGTTTTGGTGTTTCGTTGTTTCGGGTTTTTTTTTAACTTTCTAAATTGCAGGTCAGATCTGTAATTAGTGTCTTCTCAGCTGCTTCTGACACTTACAGTAATCTATTTCAGTGTGTTGATAAGAACTCCAGTATATACAGCATTAAAATACTGCATCAAAATCCTGCAGGCTGTATATGGGGAAAACCTCATGCTGAATGTAAGAGGAGTTTCTCTAGAAAGCAGAATGTTGCAGCCACAGCTTGCATTTAAAACTCATATGGGAATAAGAGTGAGAAGCAAAATGCATTACAGAAATCTCTTTACATAAATGAAACTTTGAAGTAGATGAATGAATCAACAAATTCTTAACTGTACACAAAAGTTTTTAAATCTCAGCAGTAAAACTCCTATCTGCTCTTAATAAATTGCTTCCTTGCATCCTAATTTGTCAAGTGTCCTGGATGGAATATCATCTTCAAAGCACTTACTGTTTTCTTTCTCCTAGCTCCATATTGTACACTGGAATGTAAAATATGGCAAATTTGCTGAAGCTGTGAAGCATCCAGATGGTTTGGCTGTGGTGGGCATCTTCATGAAGGTTAGTTAAACTTTTGTATCATTTTTCCAGCATGTTCTATGTTGAAAGGGGAACCTAAGAGCCTAAAATATAGAATAAGGCAGCATTGTACTATGCTGCCTAAACCCATAGCAAACTAGGTGGTCCTCCAAACTGTTATCTTCCGTTACATATAAAAATTGTACCCTAGCTATGGACTATGACTGCCATCCATCACTGTGGCAGCCCTGTAGCAGTATACTTGTCTTCAACAAGACAGTGACCCTGCCATAACTCTTGCCAGTGAAAGGTGGTGTGCATAACTGACAAAGTTATGTGTATGAATCTGCAGTGGGATGGCCTAAATAGCATCTGTTTTCCTTTTCTTGTCATTGTTAAATGTTGAGTGTTTTGTTTTAGTTGAACTGTCTTTGCAGCTGGTTGGAGAATGTGTCTGTGCCCCAGCAGCATGTAGTACTCAGTCCTGGCCTCATTGAGGGTGACTGTTTTATTAGGAGGGTGATTTCTATGAAAAAGGAACAGCTTAAGTCCAAAATAAATCCTCACACTGTAAATGAAACAGCTTTTTAATGTCCAGTACCGTTGCCTGACCCATTTGTGCTGACTGTCAACTGGCATGATATTACAGAGACAGTTCCAGTCACTTATGCTGTATTACTCCTGTTATGTAATGAAATGGTGCTGGAAAAATGTTTCTTTGAGAACTGTAACAAAGCTAAAGGTATCATGAGGCTGCATGGCACTTTTTCCTCTTCATTCTGTTTGTGTTACAGGTGGGAAATGTCAAGCCTGAAATACAGAAAGTTGTGGATGCTCTGAACTCCATTCAAACCAAGGTAATACCTGCTGTCTCTGTTGACTAGCACCAGTCACAACTGTGCTGTCTTTTCTTCAGAAAGTTTTGTGGGTTTTTTGGATGGTTTTTTGGTTGGGTTTTTTTATTTTTACTTCTTCCCAAACTGCTGCATGTGCAAAAGTAAAACAAACCTTCCTGGCATCAGCACTGGTGCTCCTATAACCCTAAATGCAAAACAGATTTGAACAGAGTTGCGGTAGAGAGAAAGGAGTACCAGAAACAGTGATCACTTCCTATGTCTGTGACTGCATTTGTCTTTGAACTGCATTTAAAGCTATAGGATAGGATTTATCTTTCTAATCTAAACTACTCTTCTGGATGCCCTTTCTGGTCAATGTTGACAGATGGCAAAGGTACTTTCCTTCATCTCTGCATCTGTGCAATAAATGTCCCTCCCTCAAGAGGACATGCTTTTCATGGATATTTCTAGAGAGTCCAGATAAACAGTGTAATCAGGATATATAACTATTAGGGGGGAAAAAAAGCCTTTTGGTATTTAAATACTGTGTGGAATGTGTGATATCTTAATGAGGTGAGTAATGAGAAATTTAAAGTACTTGCTGAGTAACTAGGTATCTTCATAGTGGGTGAAGGCCTGTGCCAATGAGAAGTGTGGACAGAAAAGGTTAAAAATCAGACTACACTGTCATCAGGCTCACTTTGAGGTTAATTGGGCCTTGCTGTTTATCACAGGTCTGCCAGCTTTTATCTTTCCAGTGCAATCAGTGTAAATGGCATCTGAATTCTCACTGTTCTTCAAGTAAGGTCAAATGATATCTCTGGGAGCAAGGGACATAAATGCAAGATTTGAAATGATAAGCAATGTCTTGAAAATATTTTCAAGACATATATTGCTGAGACTACATAATCCCAGATGTGCTCTAGTTGGTACTCACTGCTTCATGACAAACTATTTCTGTCTTTCACCAAACATGGAGCTTCCAGAGGAGACCTTACTACTGCAAGCCCAATGTGAGTATGTGGTCTCTCCATGGACATCAGCCCATCTGCTTACTTTATTGTAGGGAAAGCAAGCTTCCTTCACAAACTTTGACCCCACTGGACTCCTTCCTGCATGCAGAGACTACTGGACGTACCCTGGCTCACTGACGACTCCACCACTGCATGAGTGCGTCATCTGGCATGTTCTGAAGGAGCCCATCACTGTCAGCCCTGAGCAGGTAGGTGTCCAGTGGATGGTGCCAGTAGCTGTGTTCTGGAATCATATTGATGGCATCAGCTCAGCCCACCAGGTGGTCTTTGAAGTGGCAGTGTTACTGCAGAGCTGTGCAGGGTATTAACTAGCATCACATGTCAAAAATACCTGTCTGAAGTGGTTATCCTCTTCTGACAGGGCTCTGCTTCTGTGTATGTAACCAGAGTTTGCTGTAAAATGTAAGGCTGTCCTCTATTTGGACAGAGTTCTGGGAAAATGAGGGGTCTTTTAAAAAATTTTATCAGGCTTTCCAGATACATGGATAGAGTTGTCATATGGTAAAAATCTGGAAAATTGAAGCATGCATGAAAGGACCATTTGCACATGCAGAGCTAGTCTAGCGTGTGTTGTGATTGTCAGCGGGTTGGAAGTACATGCACACACCACCTGTCTGGGTATACTTGCCCTGAAAATACAGGTTTGCACCTGGAGAACACGTATCCTGCATCCACTGTAAATGTGTAGTCAGTCTTGATTTTCCAGCATTTTCAGGACACAGAGCTCTTTTTACAAGTTCTATTTGGCACAGAACAGACAGTGAAATCCTACGCAGAATTGTGACAATCCTAATAAAACTCAGTTGTTTGGAAGAGGCAAAACTTGCAGATTCCAGAAGTCTGCTGCCTAAGAAAAGACTTTGTTGACCAGCTTGAGAAGGATAGTCTTCCTACTAGGAAGAAGCTTGTGCAAATTAAGTCACTCTTGGCCTTAGCTTTCTGCACCATCCATTAATGAAGTTATGTATAGCCAAGATTCCATGCTTGGGTTCAGATCTGCATGCTTGGGAGATATATAAATGGAATCTAGAGCCTCTAAATATAAACCACCCCTGAAGGGCTTTAGTGTAACCTTCAAACTCTTAAATCTCTTATCAATGGCAGACATGCTAACAATCTACACATAATTTTAGGAGTTTTATTCAGCTGATGTGTAAAAAAAAAAAAAATGCAACGGAGCTGTTATTGGGCTTAATGTAATAAAAGATAGAATACATGATGAGCAAGAACTATTGGAAATAATAACTATAGCAATGATTGCCATTAATAAACTTCAGGGGAGCATTAAAGTTTATACTGTTTTTTTCTAAACTACTGCTGTTGATAATGCAAGATTTGAAAATGTTTTTACTATAGGGCAGAAGCACATTCACTAAAATAGAGTTGTTTTGCCTGTTACGCCTCCTTTAACCACCTACAAGTGGTAAATGACACCACTTGTTTCTCCCACACACCCCCCCTCCCTATTGCTATCAACATTTCAGTGATGGGTTTGAGATCAAAACACTGAGTGTGGCAGCTTGCCTTTTCGTTCCAGAACTGATCAAAACAAGAAACCATATATCAGAGTATTGGCACGGGGTTTAAGTTGAATAGGTTTTACAAAGATAGATAAAAGCTGGGTATAACAGCAGGGTGTAGCAAGCCTGTTATCATTTGTTGTAGTGACACAGCAGTTCCTAGCAGGGATTGAACTCTGAACTTTGTTAATGGTAAAGTTCAGGGAAGGCTGGTCACTGCTGAGGGCTACTCCTTGAATGAGAGAAAACCTGGTCTCCAGCCTGACTTATAGGAAATCCTGTGTCCTGGCTGCCACCTACTTTTTTTTTTTGTCAGCAGTTTCACCTGTCTTTGTGAAATCACATTTGGGCTGGATTATTATGTTGGCACAGTTTTTTTAAGAGTTTTGGAGATGCCCATTTCGACATAAAGGTGCTTTTATTACACCAGACTGTGCAGACACCAGTTGTGCTTTAGGAACAAGCACTACAATTTTACACTATGCTCCTATTGATGTGGAATGGTCTTCTCTCTCACAGTCTATGAAAATCAGGGTAACCTGAATAAATTCAAAAGCTTTATTTTGATCCAAGAGTGAGGTCTCTCAATTATTATTATTTTAACTGGATTAAAAAAATAAATTTACAGAAATGGCAAAAACTGTACAACTTGCAGAGGGTTCTGAAAGAATTTCAATTCAGCTCTGGATCGAGAACAAACTTTTGTGCATGGAGTTCAGAAAATGTGTGCCTATGTCCTTTTTTTTTCTGTGGTTTCAGTTGTTCTTGCTAGGATATTTTGGGAAAGGAGAGCCTGGGTCAGGTACAGAAAATGGTGTGGATCAGTGCAGACCCGTGGGTGCTGACACCATCTCTAGACTATTAGTGTTGGCAGAACTGAGTTGGAGGTGTATGAAAGGATGCATTTGAAGGTGTTTGTGCGTTTTTCCGCAGATGTGCAAACTCCGTGGCCTTTGCTTCAATGCTGAGAATGAGCCCGTGTGCCATATGGTGGACAACTGGCGCCCATGTCAGCCTTTGAAGAGCAGGGAAGTCAGAGCTTCCTTCCAGTAACCTCAGTGCTGAATGTGTTAGAAGTTGCTGTGTTTTTGAGGATCCCCTTTTGCTAAGCCCAAATCAGACCTTTGCCATGTGTGCCCTGGCAACATCTTGTCTCCTAGATCCATTCTTTCTTTCGCTCTGCGTCTGAAATGCCAGCTAATGAAATGTGAAAGGCTCTTGGCCAAATGGGGAAGGGTTCTTAAGGTGTGGGGTTGGGGGAGGCAGGGGGTGGGTGCTGTGTGCATTTTGGTGGCTATTACTGTGACTGACACTTTGTTATAACACTATGTTGGCTACTTGGGAGAAGATATGGTGATAGCAAAATAAGCCATTTTAAGAAACCTCATCCACTGGTGTGATAGTACACATAACTAACAATAACTTGAAGCTTTGTGAGAAGCACAGGAATATAGAATCTTATCTATGACTTAGGAAAAAAAAGTATTTTGAGAAAGTAAAGCAAAATAAGTATTTAGAATTAGATTTCTTAGATTTTAAGAAACTGACATGTAAATATTTTTGAGGCTGTTTTGCATTTTTACCCATGTTATCAACAACATTGACTATATCTTAATAGTAGTGTTGGATTTTTTTAATTAAAAATATTCTAAAATAAGTATTATCTTTAAAAGTTATTACCATAGAAATAATGCAAAATATCTTTTCATTGAAATAATATATGTTCTAATTTAAAAAGGAAAATAATATTGTATTTTAGATAACTTCTCTAATAAATCTGTACTTCTATTTTTGCTTCCGTGCTATTATTTTATTTCCAGAAAGGAGTCACTAATCTGTTCACATTGCATATTAAACATAATTGCTAAACGTATAGTATGTTGGGATTTGGTTTCAGGGACACAGAAGATGAATATAAAAGTATATGAATACATTAGGAAACTTTCTCTAAGTAGATATATTGTCTCTGATAGCAGAAGGAAGTGTTAACTTTGAGCAATCACTACAAATTATCATCAAAGTTGAATGTATAATGAAAGATCCCCTCACAAGACTTTCAAACAAAATTACACTGAAGAACAGTCTCATTAGATTCTGGTCCTAGTTTTTAAAGCACTTTATGATGAGTTTGCTACCCCATCAGGAATTGCTTTGTAATTTATGTAAGATGTCAGTTGGGCAGGCTAGGTTCTGAAGCACCTGGATCTGGAAATGTGTGGGATGGGAATGAAGCCTTCACATAACACATGTAAATATCTTCAGAAAACTGTCAAACCTCACCCTTTGAAAAGCTTTCACATTTAAAATGTCCCCCATGTTGTTTGTTCTGAGTTCAGGTTTTTCTTACTGAAGCTACAAAGGTGTCTTGCTCCAACAACTGTGCTGACTAATTCAAGTTCTTCATATTGAGTGGTTTGAATACTTTTCTGACTCTAAATGTATCACCTGCAGGCCTGAGTACTATGCATTCTCCCTAAACAATGCAAGAGAGGTTACACCTCTAAAATGGGAATGACAGATAAATACATTGTGACTTAAAGCTGCTGAAGCAAGCTAAGAAGAAGTAAATTCCTTACAGAATCACAGGATGGCTGAGGCTGGATAGGATCTCTGGGGATCATCTGGTCCAATGCTTTTGCTTAAGCAGGGCTACCCTACAGCACGTTGCCCAGGACCATGCCCAAATGGCATTTGGGTATCTCCAAGGATGATTTTGAAAATGACGCTTAAAATTAATAAAATATCAGAGCTTCAGATTTTGAAACTTTAAACCCGTATCTTGACAACTGTGATACCCCGAATACTAGGTAATAAGACTCTCTGAGAAGTAGTAATCTCATTGGTTCCTGTACAGATTAAATTGTATCCAGGCTGGCAGGTGACAGAGAATGTGAACTAATGCCTAGTGTAAAAACCTGAAAATGCCTCTGGAGTTCTAGCCGCTACTGCAATAAAAAAGTTTTGTTACTGTGCTCAATCACACTGCAAGGTTGCTCCATAAATAGTAACTAGCAGCAAAGACAACCAACATTGGCCATATATATTTATCATTTTGTTTGCATGAGGCTGTTTACCTGGAATGTTGCCAGTGCCATATGTTTCCCTTTTCTGAGTATGAAGTACTTCTGTATTCAGCCAAACAATGCAAGCTTGTGTTCCTAGGTCACATAAGTCATGTACTGGAAGAGCCTGTGGTATGTCTTACCTGTGTGGTCTACCAGGGTACACTGTTCTTCATTTTTCCCTTCCTTTTTTTGTTTTGTTTTTTTGTAAGTGAACCAACTTATAGAACTACCCCTCAAAATCCTCACAAAAAAACCCCTTCTCCAGCACAAAATGATACATGGGCTTACAAATTCAAAATTTGCCGTTAGACTCTAGTGCAATGGATAGCCTTTTCAAGGGTGGTATATATTAAGTCCAACCCAGAAATAAAGAAAATGGTTTTCCTGGTGTTCATGATTCATTTCCTGAATGGTAAGTTTGATTAAGATAGTGGTGAACAGAACCATCCAGTTCTTCTTCCTGACCTTTAATTTTCTTCACTATTTGCTCATATGAAGAGCTTATAATTGGATCTTGCAGCTGTTCCACAGCAGACTTAAACCAGCACCCATTCTAACACCATGTTCAGACACATTTTAACTGGAAAACTGTTTATGAATTCATAACAAACAAGAGACCACTTTGGTCATGGTTCCACTGCATGTCATTGTGTTATTGTCAAGTAGGCAGCTCTGAGTGAAGGGAAGTTCATGCAGAAGGAAAAAAAAGCTAGTGTGTTAATTTGAAGTCATTTCAAGATAGCCAGCCAGCACTTAGATGGGGGAAAGAGAAGCACATTCACTTGCAAACTGTTCATTTTGCACAGTTTGTGATCTTGTCTGGCACTTGTCTGCCAACTCCATGTGTTGGAACATTTTATGATTTTTCCATTGCTATTTCTAAGGACTGGATGTGTCCTAGATTGACATGGGCGGGGTAGACTGTGATTAGAGATGTTCCCTGGAAGATAAAATAATAATGCCCTGCATGGAGTCAGCAGTATTTATAGAAGTCCAGATAGTTTATAGAAGAGTGTCACTCACTAAATGACAGCTTTAGGATTTTCTGACTCTTCAAAGAAAAGCCATGCCAGCAGCAGCTGTGTCAAATCTTGTATCATAGAAACAAACAGCAGTGAAAGTACAAGCAGTGGCTTTACTGAAAAATTCCCATGGACCCTCTAACATCAGCCACTTCCTTTTCCAAACCACAGCATCCCACACAGTCACATAGCACCTGGTGACAGTTGCTTACACTGCGAGTTTGGGATATTTTAAGTCTATTTTGGAACTGGCTGCCTCATTGCTGTCACTTCCTCTTTCTATATGATTGTGAAGGGTTGTGCTGCCTTGATGCCATCAATGGTTCACTCAGGCCATGAGGATTCCCAGCCACCAACTTCCTAAAGGGACAAGCACAAAACTTTTCAGGGATCCCTGAACAATTTTAGACCACATGTTTTGCTTTGTTTTTTTATCCAAGCCACAAACCAAAGTCATTTTGGGTACTTCCCCAGCCCAGTGTGGATTACACTGTGATCCCCAAGTTCTCCTGTTCATCCAACATGAAGCTCTTCAGGATGCTCACTTCGTTCTGAGCTCAAAGCAGCGCAACTGTGTGGCCTGAGCTGATGGACTCAGATGCCCAGCAGGGCTCTGTGGTAACGTGGTGTAACTGTGTTTCTCCTAATCCCGGCAGAGTCAGTTTTGTCCAGTGAGGGTGTCAATGCACTCGAGCATATTAAGAAGTAAAAAGATATCCTCAGGATGTTTGGAACAAGGCAATGCATAAGCAATGTGTTTGTGATCTGGTGTGGTATGAGGCATTCTGTATATGTGTGACAAGAGGCAGTCACTGCTCTTTTGAACTCACCCTGTAACAGGAAAAAAATGCATGGACACAATACACAATAAACAAGTAACTAGAGCAAACAGATGGATATTATCTATCTATTTTTCCTAACGGGTAGGTTTTAATGAGTCTTGTAACATCACTCAGTGTTGAAAGACCTGGAAAATTTGGTGCAAAGTACTGGTCTTTCTAGGAAGCCCCAAGATCAGACAGGGAAAAAGACTGTGTGTGCCACTTGGGTACCTGGGACCAATGATTACACAGACAGAAATCTTTCCCAGTTTGCAGCACTACCCAAAGGGTCTCTCAGAAGCACGACAGACACGCCAAGCCTGGCAGGTATCACAGGAAGCAGTGCTAGGGCTCCTGGGCACTGATCTACTAACCCCAAAGCCAGGTCCAAAGGGTAAGGACCCTCACTTCAGTGAGGTGGGATGACTCCACCTGAAGGGTTCATCAGTGTAAGAACTGGAGCCCAAGACCAGTGAAGGATCTTTGCTTATGCTGTGCCACCCCACTTAGAGAGGAAAAAGCAGGCTGGTATAATGACTCATGGGATGTTCTCTCCATCTCTGCTCGACAGCTGGGCCTTCAAAAGGAGTCCAGTGTGCCTAAACCAGGAAGCACTGTGGAAGCAGACTGCCCTTTCCAAAGCAAATGAGGAAGCATAGCCAATGATCCTGGTTTTGCAAAACTGTGTAACAGCAGAATACTTTATTGGAGTTACTCAGAGGTCAGGGAAGAACTTCCTCTTTCCTTTTCTCAAATTCCTCTTCAGCAGTCTGACTTGAACTTGATTCAAGAAGAGGAATATGAGCCTGTTTAATTGGATGATACATCAGGTGTTGCAGGATATTGTAATTTGGATGGTGCCTCTCTTCATAATTTTATTAGCTGTATTTCTTTCAAAAGTCACTATAAATAGTCTAATTGCATCAAATGACAGTCTTAAATAATACATTCCTTGAATTAAAATCAATAGCTAAATACCTGTAGATACTTGCACTGGGCATGTGTTTTGGTTGTTTTAGTGATTAATGATCATGCTCCAAGAAGGAAGATAGAAATAACAAAGATAACAAGAGCAGCATTTTGCTGGGAAAAAGACCGAGAGAAACAAGGCTTGAAAAAATACCATCCTCACTCAGAATCTGTTCTTAGGAGACATTTAAAAGGGCAGCATTTTGTAGATCAGCTTAAGAGAGGGTGGTAAACATAATTTCCTCCTACACTCTGTAGAAGTGCATCAGACAAATATTTTCTGACTAGTAATGGAAATCATACCCGGAGTGCATTTTGAAACTGAAGTATTTTAAATTATTTCCAGAGTCATAAACAAGCATTCAATTAATTATAATGCCTACAGATACAAAATGCAGTAATTCCAGAATGAGTGAAATGCCCCTGCTTTGACTTCTTAAATGTCGCCTTCTGCTCTGCATTTCCTAATGTTCAGTCTCTGGAGAAGAACTCATCACATCATCAAGTGTATGGGGGAAGCAATACAAGAAAGTTAAGGCCTGATCATGAAAACTCTGATGTGACTAATCACTGACATGAGTAATCCCATCCATTAATCAAAGTTTAACTGGTTTCCCTCACTCATTGCACAGGAAAGGCCATTCTCCTTCCATGAAGAATGGAGTTTGGAAGTTGAATACCTGAAAGGTCAGGTGTCATGTTCATTTCGATTTCAGTTTAGGGATTTATCCTGAGGAATGGTGGAAAGGGGATAGGATGGGAGAATTACCTACAGTAAAAGCAGTTAGAAGAAATGTTCTTCATTTTCCCCCCAGCTTTCTCCATTTGCCACTCCAGAGATGGCTTCTGCTGAATGGTAGTAAGCTGGGCTGGTGGGACTGTTCATGTGAAGAAAGCTGAGCATGCTCTTAAGCGACTTGCAGGATCCAGCTCTTAATTTCTGTTGAGTAAAATTGTATTTCCTTGAAGTTATCTAATCCTTGTAAAGTCTCCAGGTAAGTGAAAATGTCAGATCATTCCCATGTGAAAATACATTATTATTCCTCAGAGGATATTGCAAGAACTGAGCTGCTATCTAGGTTAAAGAAAGAAAGGGGACTGTGAAAATATCTTTGTCTTTCAGGAAGAAAATTAGTAAACAGAAAGAAAAATAGCTGGAAAAAAGCCTTGGCTTGTGGAATACTAGATTATTTTCATTTTGAGGAGTAATTATGTCAGTGCAATAATGACCTGCTCTGTCGTGCAATAACCATACTGTATTTAATAAAGGTGTACTATAATAAAAAAATATATGAGTAATGTTTTGTTAGACCCTGGGCCTCAGGTATATCCAACTACTGCAATATATCTGGCTACATGATAAATGCCAACCCCAAGACATGAGAAATAAAAGTCTGCCCTTTCTTCAGCATTTTATGCTTTCAGTGATATAAACCTTTGAAAAAGTTATTTTTGTCATTCAGAGATCATTTGTCTTAGATTGGATATGAAACAGAAAACCAATATACCAATTGTCACCCAAAACAATCCAAATCAAGCCAATCAAAATATTTTGTATTGCTTTGTCTTCAACCCTTTTCACTTTTATTAAAACTGTACCTTTTGAAGTGTTCACTACTCAGAATAGGGAAAAATTAGGTCATATGTCTGCTCCAGTAAAAAATACCGTGCATTTCAGACACCACAGATTTGCTTATGGTTGCTTACAGGAACTAGAGAATCCCCCAAGGGCTGAAAAAATGCTTTTTAAAAAGATGTTTCAAGGACTCAAATGAAACTAATTGCCCAAGAGGGATAGGAAGAAAAGTGAAAAGTAGGCCTGTCATAGGTAGCCATCACTCCTCGTCATTGCATTCCTGGTGACTGAAGAGCTAATGACACAGACTCTTAAGAAACTCAGTGCCTGCAAGCTTGATTAGGTAAGACAGCAAGTCTAATCTGCATTTAATGAATGATTCAGGAATAACTTTAAGAGTCTAGCTTTATGGTAGCAGGGTGTTGACAGAATTAGGTACATGCTCTATGCATATATCTTGTGACCCAGCTAACTGTGTGTTTCTGAAAAGTTATTACACTTCTTCAATCCAGTTTCAAAATTTGTTTTCTGCTTTTTCTGCCAGCTAAGATCTAGGATTTTGTTAAAACTTGTGCTACCAAGAAAGCAGAAGCTAGAAAATAATGAAAGAAAGAGGAAAGCTAACTAAACCTGTTATTTCTCCAGTGCAGTGTAGGCAGACAGATATTTATGCCTCCATGGAGCCCCAATGTTATTAGTGTGTATTTACAGAGATCAATAAGGGGATTTGGTCCTATGGACTGAGTGCTGAAAACATGCAAGTCAATGCAAAGAACGAAAACCAATCTAATATAAAATGAGGATTAGGACATTTTCATTCTTTTTAATCCTAATAATATTTTCTTTAAGATGGGGAAGAATGATACATTATTTTTCAATTGTAAATAGTTTGTGAATGTTGGCAGCCCTGCAAAATGTCACGAAGGGAAAACTATATTGACATGCACAACCTGCAGGAACACGGTCAAGGTATCAGTTCTGCTTGAAGTCTGAAAACCTTTGATTTAGCAGGGGAAAACTTCCTGAGGCACATTTAAAGGTTCCAGTAGGGAAGTGATGTGTTCAAGAGACAGATGAATGTCACACACTTTTCAGGCCTTGTGTTTCAATGCCTTGGTGTTTCTGTCACTGAAATGTATGTGCAGAATTCATTCAGCAGGTACCTACTACCTCTCGGTGTAGATTTCCATCTCGTGTTCCATGTCTTAAAATACAGAGCCTGGGGTAACCAGGGCACTGTGAAATGGGAGTCACACTCTGAGGCAAGAAAAAAAACTACTGCCAGAATAATATAGTGGCAACCTACTGAGTGGCTGAGGGATGGCAACTTGCTCCTTTTTCATGCTTAGCAGATTAGGATGCTCTCTTTTTGTTTTCATGTCTGAGTTTCTTTAGTGCTCTGGACAGCAGAGTGGCTAAAATCAAAGCATTTGGAAATATTACCACATTTTACAATGGAGAAAATAAAAGCAAACACAGAAATAAAAGTGATCTCCAAAGTCATACTCTGTACTATCAGAAAAAAAGCCCAAGGCTCATACATTAACTAACAAGACTATTTTCACTTCCCAGAAGTAAGAAATGAGCTACTGATTGCAAGAGCAACAGAGACAGTTCTTGAGAGAATGAGGGCTCTCAGCCCTTTGAAGCAGTCAGGGGAATCAGGGTTAGTCGCAGGCAGTAGCACCACTGCTGATGCAGCCTCTGCTTAAATAGTCAGCTTTGCGCCACAGGGTTCTTCTCCTCCATGCTGCTGTATATACCACCAGCCTCGTGAAGACTATGACTCAAGATGTCTGCAGATTTACAAGGTTGAAAATATCCTCAACATCTTCAGCTCTTGCAAGGCATTTTAAGATATAAGCAAAACCTGCTGCAACAAGACCAGGCTGGATGTGCAGAACTGAAAAAAAGTGGCACACTGTGCAGTATTTCTGTTATAAATCCTCTGTTCCAAGGGACTGAAATGCAACTGTAATTAATCACTGCAGGACAGAGCTAGACAAGAAAGTGTTCCAGACAAGTACATACTATTTTTCTTTCAGCAAAATTGAAAATATTGCACATGTATGTGAAACACTGGGCAGATTACTCCAGGGCCTTGAGATTATTTAATTTTCCATGTTAATAAAAATAGATTTAACAGCAAAAACTGGCATACCACGAGATTTTGTAGCAATGGAATTTCACCAGATAAAAATGCTACGACCAAATTAGAGCCTGTCTACCTCTGTTCCCATGTCTCAATCAAAGGTCCTTTATTTAGCCCTTCCCCCAGTTCTGCACGGTTTTTTTGCACACAAAAGCTAAGCTTTTTCTCGTGACCATAAACTAAAGCAGTGCCACAGAGTTTCTTCACAGAGAGCCATTTGTGGCCCTCAGTGAATCTGGGCTTTAAAATGCGGTCCAGGAAACCCGTACACCTTCAAATCCGTTTTATGACTGTGGCTCTATGTCTGCTCCAAGTCCTTCTGGTGTTCTGGCAGAAGCTATGCTATGTCAACAATGTCCAGCAATACTTTTTTCTGTGCTTTTTTCCACCGGCCCTCACTGGTCATCTGTGAGTCCTACATCCAGACCACCTAGTTAAATCTCCTCCTGCAACCACAGCATCAAGAAAAGGAAGGGGGAGAAAAACAATACTCTGCAGATGGTTCAAACCTGTTTCCCAAGGGCAGGGCAGGCAAGACTAGATTTACATGAGATTTTGTTCTTAATTTTTCTGGCTATAGATTTACATGAGATTTTGTTCTTAATTTTTCTGGCTATAGAAAATCTGTGGGAAATTCACTGATGGTAAAATAACATGGAAAAAAGGTCACCCAGACGGTGCAAGCATAAAAAGCACTTGATCTATTGTATGGCACAGGATCAGGTGCTGTGGAGGAAGATGATGGTTGACTTTGTGATTTCTTATAGCATGTAAAGACAGACCCTTGAACTGAAGCAACCATGATAAGTGCTGCACACTGTGCAGACCAGCAGCTCTAACCATGCACCAGCAAGTCTTCTGTGACTGTTTTTGTGCTGTTTGTTTCATTTCATTTCATGCTGCAAGTCATCTTTCTTTTGCCTTTTTTTTGGATAAAACTCAAGCTTTTCTTCAAAAGATTCATAACATCTACTGAAGACTCAGTCATTCATATTTTATCCATTCAAACTGAGTGGCTTGTTCGAATCGGGACTCTATTGTAGTGTCAATCCTAATACTTTCTTATGCTAAAATATTTTAAATATTAATCTATAAACATGCTGAAGAAAGCTTGGAGTTTATAAACTTTGAAAGGCCATTAAACATTTTATATCTTTTTTTTTTTCAGCTTAATGTTCCACACCTGGATTTATTACAGGCTAGGGTTCATCATCAGGCAGAAAGCAATAAAAGAGCAACATACACTACAGAGAGACAAAACCAAATTTCTAAATATGTCAGTTATACAATGAAATCTCTTGAATACAGCAAACAAAGCACAGAAGAATCAACTAGAGAAAAGAGATGACAATAATGGCATTATTTTCTCAAAGTAACTGACAGGAAATTTTCTACACTGAGATTTTTCTTTTTGGCCATAAAGATAAAACTTTAACAGGACACTAACTTTCAGCAGTTTCTCAGGACTTGAGGGTGTTAATCCTAGAAATCAAAAATAAAAGGAGATTATATGTTATCTATTTTAAGAGGTAGCCGTTGATTCAAGTAGGAAATCTGTTCTAAAACAAGAGCATTACATTGCCCGATGTGTTGAGCTGATAACAACACAGGTAATTCAGCACTGAGAATAACTTTTTCCCCATGCTACTTGTCCTTATCTTTTAGAAAATGCATGAGCTGTAGTAACTGCTGCACTGGAGTTTGATCAAAAGCAGTGGAATTTTGTACCCTGTGCTGCAAGTTCCTAACTTAAGTCCTATAAAAACTAGAAAAAACAGTAAGATAAGAAAAAATATTATTTATTGCCCAGACAGTAAAACCCCTTTTTTTCCTATCTCACTGCTTTGCAGTCTCTTCTTTATCACTGTAGACCAATATCTATAATAGCATTCAACATTAATTCAGCTCTATGGTGGCAATTCCTGAGGTGGGATGGAGCCTGAGATTCTAATCAAGACTTCATTAGAGTAAGTAGATTTGTGTCCTCACCCCGCATGAGCATGAAGAGACGTTTAGCTCCTGCTTTCTTGCAATGAACATAAAAACTATTTCTTACACTACCCCTTCCCCCCAGAACCCCATTCAGACTTCATGGAGAGGGAAGCTTTCCAAGATGAGGTCTAGTACTTTCCACTAGTACTACACTAACTTAACACCAGTTTCCAGGTTTTTGTTTGAATGTAGCAAAAAATTGTGGTGGGAGTAAATTACTCTCTGTAAAATCGAACATGATGAGGCATGTGAGGGCTTTTAAAAGGGCTTTGAATCATCTCAGTCATCTTCACACTTTCCCCACTGTTTGGCAAATGGTACAAGACGTCTCGTTTTTAAGGGTCTGTTGCAGGCTGCCTGCTATTGCTTGTGATTCAGCCTCCTTTTTGCAGGCAGGTTTTTTTCCAACCTACACACCAGGGAGGCGGTGAAACAACTTCAGTTCACTCAATCTCTGAGACCTAGAGTAGCTATTTTCAAGAATGCAATATTGCAGAAATCATTAATCCCAGGTATATTGCCAAGGATTTGCTTCATTTTGCTACAGAAAACAAACAAACAAAAAATCCCCAAAAAAACAACAAAACCCCCAAATCAAGCCCAGCTCTCAACAAAGTAATAAAAAGTCAACCAGCCTGAATTTGCCTCTATTTATCTCTATTTATCTTTCACATGCAGCAGTGGTGAGAACGACTGTTAGAACTAGTAGCTCTAGACACCATAATCATCAGGATGAGACCTGACTACCAGTATCTCAAGGTACAGCAAATTTACTCACAGTAGCAAAGTATAGTTAAAAATGAAACTTACTTTATAAAGGTTTTTTCTCTGTCAATATTTTTGCAAGTAACATTCCAAACCAGAGGTCATTACATCGGGGCTAAATGTATGGAGCATTTATCAGTCCAGGCAATCAGCTCTGTAGCGATCATAATGGTTTCCTGTTTTAAGAACAAGAAAAAGGATATGTTCTCTGGATGCTTCAAGCAAATATTTTCTGATTATGAGAAAAATGAATGAATATAAAACATTTGGAACAAAAGTATCACTCAATGAATTACTGTGAATTTACTGGGATACATTTATCCATTATATTAATGGTAATATTCTGTAATTACATATTGATTTGATTGTGCTAATGTTTCATTCTGATTTTGCTAGATGGAGGTACAGACTTGCAATATTTTCTGAAGCTAATATGGGATATGCCAGAGTGGGGACTGAGACACTGTCTGCAGGTTCATCCGAGTAGGAAACTTCCATGAGTCACAGGAGCGAGAGAGAACTGTGGTGTTTTAATGACAGGGATTGTATTCAGCTTCAGAATTAAACAGAGCTGCCATTGCAATTTTCAAGAGAATAACACTCATAGTGTTAGATTCATTTGCCAAAACTGACAATTACTACCTACCTACATTTTGTGATACTGTCACTGCAACTTTTCTTCTTTGACTTAGCTCATGAAAGAAGATATACGTGCCCATCCCGTCTGCAGTTGCTCACCATATAATTGTAAGTCATATGTAAATCAGCACAAAGACATTTCGACTTCCAGAAATTAAACAATCATGGAAAGAAATGAACAGCACTACAGATTTCAGCTTGAAAAAAACAGAAAGAGCATTAAATAAGTGCAAATTTTTCTAGTGTCGCTCATTAAATTTGTTTTTTAAATTCCTAGTGTATTGTGCATTCATATAAATATTCTCCAGATATTTTGAACTTTTGTCATATGTATTAGATAATGAGTTACACTTTTGGGGTCCCAGTCCGGAGTTTTAATTATTCTTTTTGTTGACCTTGGGAAGCCTATTATCTCCTTCAGGCAATCTCTACAAAGTTCAGCCTCACAATGAAATTAACTTCTTTTGTGCTGTTTTGAAACGCAGAACATTTACATCCTAAAGACAATTATCCTGAGGTAATCTGCCAGTGAACAGACCCTCTACAGCCATTATCTTTGCGGGCTGGGAAGGGTGAAAGGGAAGTTATTTGCTTCCTGGAGACTGATTCTGCCTGTGCTTCTCATGCACACAGCATGGGCCATAGCTTGCGTCGGCTATGAGGCAGAACAAAAACAGCTCTGCTGCACAACTGATCACACAATATAAACTAAGCTAATCTCTAGTCCGGATCCTGGATGAGAACTATGTTTTGACTTGGTCAAAACGTGCTGATCTGTGAGATCTGATCTGTGAGACTGCACAAAGTGTTCTGGGAAAGAATGAAGGAACACCTCCCTAAAAAAATCCAGATGACTGTATACTGCCATTTCATTTCCTTGACACAGGGTTGATTAAACAGCTACAACCAGACAGTGTCAAATGGCTCCAGGGTTTTGTCACCCAACAATTAATCCTTTTGGGACATAAAACACCAGGAGAACTTAATATATGGCAAGACTCCAGGCACAATCACTCCTCAGGCATGACCCACAGTGGCTCCTACTCAGAGAAAAAGGTGTCACTGGGTGGGCAAAGAGATGGTTTTGCCAGATCTCCACTATCTGAGAATTCCCTCAAGGGATTTCACAAGTAACTGACTGGTCCTCTTGAGACCTTTGAGGATAGAAAGGGAATGTCATAACCGTGGACATGTCTTTGCAGGATTTTAGTTGGAGAAAGGTCTGCCGCTCTTTACAGGTATTACTCATTAGTGATACAAGTGCTAACAGGAGCTGGTGCTCAGCCACGAGAGCTGAATTCACAGATCAGGAACTATAAATCATATGAACAAAAAATTATCATTAAATGAAGGTCTGCCAATATTGTAGCTTCAGGATTCAAGATATCTGCCTTTCAATATATAATACAGGCTGGCTGTTCTGTTAAAAATTGATACTAGCCAAGGACCTCCTGCAAGAAAAAAGAAAGCTACTTCTCATCTCTCAGAAGACATCAAATATTTATTGAGATCTTCATTTACTTAGCCACCCACAGAGAACCACATACAGGCGATCTTGGTTGCTGGTTTGACCTTGAGTATTTAATGGGATGTATAATGATGCCTGGCAGGACAAATGCAAGCAGCCAGTGCACTAAGATCTCTCATCTTCTACCGAAGCAGCATGGGGAAAAAAAGGTAATGCTCGATGAAGGATACAAATCTCAGCATACAGGATCAACATATGGTGGCACCAAATATCAGATGCCAAAAGAAGAACTAATGCCTATTTCATGTCATTTTTTTTTTCTGTGTGAGACATAGGAAACCTGCATGTTGTATGGCAGCTGGTAGCAGCAAATTTGATATTGCTCAAAGTAAAAGATACCTGAGTAGCTTCTTCGCTTCTCTTGTGTACTTGCTATTATATAAGTATCTGTGCAAAGCAAATGTATTTCACTCATAACACATTTTGAGATGCTTTTTTTCAGAAGCAGCGTTTGTCTAAGGCTTATAAGGCAGTGTAATGAATAAAGCCCTTTCCAAAATCTTTCTAAAAGCAGCAGGCAGTATTAGAGGTCCATTAAGCTTGACACGACATAAAACTTCAATATAGGTCTTCTGCTCAGAAGGCAGGATCGCACTGTATCCATAGCTCTCCCTCTGGGGGGACAGTAAGGAAACTCAATGTAATTATAGTCCGTTGGGATTCTTTATTGCACCAAAGGACAAAGTTTACAGTACACAAATACAGAGAGACTGGGATGCTTTGCCTACTTTCTTTTTTTAAGTTTCCTTTCTTCGGAGGAATACTATTCTGCACGTCTTAACCCCCTAACTTTTCACCTAGCCAGAGATAAGTATGGCTGTCCAAGTTCCCTGTAAGCCTAGATTTAGAGTGTTGGAGGTGCTTTACAGTGTCGCATATTACACAAGATATAATACTCTTCAGACGCGAGGGTTTTTAATAGGCATTATTGTTAGGTAGTTAAGTCTGATTGCTCTTTGTATTCACCCATAAAGACTGCCTGTGTCATGTAGATATCTTGGAAGAAGTGAATATGAATGAGGGAGGTGGAAAGGTCAACTGCTTTACAGCTCAGGTCAAAGAGACATTTTAGTGAATGAGAAGGGCTGGGTTAAAGAAAGTTCACAGTCCGATAAGGGGGAAGGGGACCAGAATCCCTGAGAGATGCACATATATTTAGGACAAGCAATTAATGAAGATTTCCAAGACAAAAGCAAAGGTTTGTGTTTGAGAAAAAGACCAAATAAGCTCAATTTTTCTCAAAAAATCCACTTTGATAATCAGTTTCATTGAGGAATGCCTCTAACACAGAGGTAGTTCAGTGAGAAGGACTGGAGAAAGTGAATTCTCATGTGGGCCTCCCCATCATGTGAACAACCTCAAGGCATGGTGTCTAAAACAGATGAACTCTCCCACTCTATCTGACCTCACACTCTACTAACGACATGTTTTTAATGGCCAGAAACGTCACCTTCAAAGCAGAGCAGTAAACAAATATGTAGGTTATCCCTACTCCGTAGGAAGTTGGCAGACTTCCCAACAGGAAGGTCACCAGGTGTAGACTAAGAGTATCCACCTTGGAGGACACTCACTCTCCAGCCTCTCTGTACAAACCAGCCTTCATTCTTTCCTGTCGAGCTGCTGCTCCTCTACCAGGCCCCTTCTCTATCACTTGAACAGCCCCTTCCAAATCTGTTACTCCTGAACCCACTGTACGCACCCCTGGGAGCAGCATGGACAAGCGTTTACCAAATCCCGGTATTACTGAGCTAAGTGAGGGGAGTTTTTGCCAGGCCAGCTCCTGCCAGTGTTTAATATCCACTTCATCCTGGCCAAGGGAAAATGGGGATGATTGCAGTCCAGGGTCAACAACCTTCCTGCTCCTTTTGAACAGGACAGGAAGTTAACTTTTATAAGAAGACTCACATAAGGGCTGTCACCTCTTATAGGCACAGGCAGTACAGAGGGTAAGCGTGCCTTGTACATTCTTTTTCCTTGCATAGCTCTCTAAGTCAAGCCACAGATTATTTTGTTTTTCGTCTAGGCCTACATAGTTCCGTGGTAACAACTTTTCAACAAGCATTATTGGAGATATATTATTTCTTCTGCGGTGAAAATTGAAAAAATATGTCCATTGTAAAAGAGACTTTTGCAATTGCTTTAAATCAGATTTTTTTTCCTGATAACCACTTAGAACCCCAAGTCAATTCTCTCAGCAGAATAGCACCATTGTGGCCTCACATTTTGCAAACAAACAAAATCTGGTCATGTCTGTCTGTATTCAGTGGAACTTAGAAGTGCACTTAAGAAGCAAGATTAGAAACTCTATTCAAACACCCTCCTATAAGTTGTAGTGGGGTTTTTCCTCCTCCAGGAAAAAAACCTAAAAACTTATAAGACCGGTGGTGTGAAATAAGGTTCATATATACTGGAGTACTATCACTAACTGCATGAAGCAGTTAATAAGAGGATTTTTAAAGAGTCCTGTTATCATGCAACTCTCAGGAACTAATGGTGCAAACCCACCAAAATTACTTTCCCTAGTTATGGTGTCCTCTGTGCAGTCTGGATAATAATTTTTAGCTCAGAGTTTATTGACAGCATGGGGATATTCTTCTGGTTTGATAGTCCTTCATGAGATATCTGTGTAACATTCTCCTGGAAAAGTTTTATTGAAATTTTTTGGTTGTCAGTCTTGGGGTAGGGATCCTTTGGAGTTTAAGAGTCTAGTGATAACCAATGTGAGCAGTTGCATTTTGTACTATCTATTGTACAAACCAGAAGACTCAAAATATAGTCAAAGCAGGGACTATTTCTTAAGGAAATGTTTCATTAGACCACCTAACACTTAATATATCTTCATTTTGTATGTTCTTGCCTTCGAATTATGTATTTCCCCCCCCAAAAAAAAAATAGACAGAGTTGCCACTTTTTAAAGCAGTAAACTGATGCAAAGGATAAAATATGTCTTTGGCAAAGCTTGGTTGCAAGGCTGGCTTCCCTTCTTGAGGAATTCAGAAAGACAAGCAAAGGCTTTATGGCTCAGCCATTCTTTCACTTTTACAGCCCACAGGGATAAAGAAAGCAGTTATGCTGACTTTGCAATAGATAATGACAATTACCTCCCCATCTGGATCTTGTGGGGCACAATATCTCTAAGGTTTGAACCTTGGGGGAGACTGACCAGGGGGATTCTTGTTGATGACACACAAGAGGCAGAGGTTTTTTCTGATTTTGCAGTTGAAGGTGTTGGAGGTTTGCTAAATCTGTGTATTTTCAGGAATAGGAAGCTTTTGGCAGATATTTCTCACTGGAGGGACACGGGATACACTCACACATGCAGCTGACCTCTAGGAACCTCTTCTCCCTCCTGCTCTCACATAAAGACAAAAGGTTTCAGGGGTTCTGAAATCTTTTCCATTTCAAGAGCCTCACCCCTCAACAGAGGAGAGAGGCCAGGGAGAATGTAACTGCTTTCCTCTGGACACAGTAATGAAGTAGGTGGATTTTGCTCAGAAGGTTGGTTACCAGAAATTCAGAGGCTCTAGCTATCTGGTGTCATTTACACTCATTCAGCAATGCATAAATTACAAACCATCTTACCTCATCCCTCTTTTTGTCCTAAATTGCCCACACCTTTTGTATATATATCAACTGACTTCTTAGAGTCTCCCATGAAACAGGGAAAGGGAAGATTATAGGGTGTTTTTCCACAGGAGAGCAGAGGATCATGTGACTTAGTGAGCTCTAAGAACATGTAAGGACATATCAGATTGCGTATTTGAATATTTCCCTGAGAACGTCTCATCCCAACTGATCCAGGATCCTTCCTTTGGGGAACAAAAGGTCTTAACCCTCTACAGAATGTAAGAAAATGAGCACTAGGACAAAGTAGTGAGTAAGTCAGCACATTTTTGTTATTTTTGTTAACCTACAACAAACTGCAAAAATGACTGTATTTTTTTCTGTGAATTTCATTTGGAGAAGGATTTAAGGAAAACCAGAAGCCTCTTTTTAAAAAAAAAAAAAATTGACAAAATTGAAACCTTTATCTTTTTATGTTTCCGTTTATTATTTTAAAAAGTTTCGTAAGTTGTGAAATTTTTCATAGCTGTTATTTCCCTTAATCCTGCTGTTCTTTACTTCCTGAGCTAGTTTTATTGCTGGGTGAAACAGAAAGATATCTTAAAGGCAACACTCTGCATGAGTGAGTCACAAGCTGGAATAGCTAAAAAGGGCTCCACAATTTATTCTTGACCATAAATGACAACTGACTTGGATTCTTTTGATCAAACTGTTGCTGGAAACCTCCTCTTGTGGGCCATCATTTACACTTTTCATCTCCTTGTATGTTTCCTTTGATGTTATTACAGGCGATAATCACTGAATTAGGAAATCAGATACATTTTTGAAGGAATCGAGGACATTCAAGGTGACTTTCACTTAGTGAATGAACTGATTCCAGGTAACAACAAAGATTTCATGTGATTTTAGATAGAGTTGGCAGTTCACAGTCTAGTGTCTTCTCTTATAGGGGGTATAGAAAGCAGCCTGTCAAGAAGGGAACAGTGATTTGAGACACCCCTCAAAGCAACAGAATTAATGTCATTCTCTAGGTCAGGAAATCATAGAATCATAGAATGGTTCAGGTCCAAATGTTCCTTGAAGATCATCCAGTTCCATCCCCCCCTGCCATGCACACAGACTCCTTCCACTAGACCAGGTCGCTCAAAGCTCCATCTGACCTGGCCTTGACAACTTTCAGGGATGGGACATTCACAGCTTCTCTGGAAAACTTGTTTCAGTGCCTCGCCATGCTCAGACTAAAGTATTTCTTCCTAATATCCAATCTAAACTTACTCTTTCAGTTTGAGGCTGTCCCTCCTTATCCATGCTCTTGTACATGGTTCCTCTCCAGCTCTCTTGTAGGCCCCCTTTAGGTACTAGGAGGATGATCATCTCAGTCATAGAAGAGTGATTAGAGATGGACTTGCACTGATTATTCATTTATTAGGACTTCTAAAGGGAAAAAGAACCTTGAAATTACCTGCCTACCAGCACAATTAAAATAATCCTGGGTTATAGGATTGATGAAGCAGACCTTTTCTTGGTTATAAATGTTGCAAGAACACCCACTACACTCAGTAGAGTGGTATCAAGAGACATTAAAACCATCATCCTTTCAGGATATGTATTTTCTTATGTCATTATTTTTTAATTTATTTTAAATCTACCCACTCATTGTCAGACTGCAATACTTCTTCAGAAAGCTTCCCATTTAAGATGATGTCCCAAGAGCTGACATCAATGGAAAATGCAAGCATTCAGTTCTTTGCCAGACTTAGTTGCACACTGCTTCACAGCCTCTTAGAAAACATGACTCTTTTTCCACTACAGTTATTTCACTTAGTGGTGGACTTATTTTATACTATAAAATTCCTAGAATGTCAGCTTCTAATCCTGGGATAATTTCAATAGCCTTAAGAGAGAAACAATGAAAAGCTAGTGACTCTGCAAACAACTGAATAATAGAAAATAACGCATGGATAAACTTTCTTATTTGTTTGTTCTCATTTATTGACATACATGAGAACTGAGTAAATAATCCAAATTAGAAGTGAGGAATAAACACTGCTGGAGTGGGTTCATGCTTAATATAGCCTTTGACTGCATAAAACCTTTTGTGTTTCCTGCAGGGAATACAGCAAGTTCCATATAAACTGCTGACCACACTTTTGCCTCAGGCTCTTCAGCAGCCTTCAAAAAGTTTTAAAGATTCCCTAAACATCCTGCCTTCCACCCCTCAAAGATTATTTTATATCCTTCTACACTTATTTTGTGAGGAAGCAGAATAAATGCACATTGCAGATGTAGTGTTCCTTATTTAGCTAGGGTCTCCAATAGGGATAAACGTGCAAACTGGAGCAGAGTCCCAGGAGATGGCTGTCTGTAGTTTGCCAAACAGGGCTGTGTGCAGCTTGGATGATTCACGGCTGATGCCGACTGTTTCTCAGACTCGAGAGAGGAGTCAGAAATGGCATGATGGAGGAGCAGTTAAAGATAATATTCTTCTTTTTCATGCAATATTTTTATATGGAACTGTATAATTCACTTTCAGTTGTGAACAGCTGAAATGCTTTGTTCAAGCTCATTTTCTAAACGTCTTTTTTAAACAAAAATTTTCTTTTCTATTTTTTTTTTTAATTAATTTTTACAAGGACTTGTTTGTCTGTTCTCCTGAAAAGCTGAATAAACAGTGAAATTGTCCAACTCTGTGTCTGAATACTCAAAGACTCATCGCTAGGAAAGATTCCTTTCATGTGTATGGCTGCAGACAGTCACCTCCAATGTGAATTTGTGGCCCATTTGTGGCCACACAATTTTGTCAGTGTTGATAAAAGTCTTCTATAAATAACCCTGAAAACAGCACCATGAATGACTTCAGAATGGTTAACCATTCAGGTGCATGTAGAAGACTCACCTGAGACTTAATTGATGCATAAGTCTTATTTGACTGGATTATAAATACCAGCTCCTTTCAAGATTGCAGGTCCCTGGAGTCATATTACCTGAAAGGCAGTGCAAGTCTGGCCATAATCTCTCATGGCAGCTACATCCATTGAAATAGCGACACCATGAATCACAAGAGCAAAACTTGTATGTACAAGAAGCAGAGTTTTCTTGGCAACTGACCCACTGAGCTAACACTCACCTCTGGAAGACATCCAGAAACTTGACTTCTTAGCAACAGTATAAAATAGCAACAGTTCTTCTATCTTTCCTTCCTGAAATACAGTCATCTGCAGTGGAGACTGAAAATTTGAAATCCAGATCTAGGCTCACAAGAAGTTTTAGCTTGTTATTAAAGAACCCAATTTAGGATACCTCAGCCCTGAGTTACGGACCTAATGCCATGCATTGCTTCACGTGCAATGGAAGCAAAAATATAGGCTCTAGGTATGTGACTCCCCCAAATACAGCAAGCCAAGCAGGTGGCACATGTTAGCCAATGGAGACTGTTAAGATTTTGATCCCATCTTTAGCCTGTGTGGAGTCCCCTACTCCCATATTGGTTTCAAACCACCGGACTTCACCTTGGTGTGAGTTCCTTTTGCCAGCCCTTGTAAGGGCTATGGTCTTAGCAGCGGCTCTCTTCCATAGGTGGACTTACCCAACTATTTATGCAAAAAAAAGTACAACTAGAATAGATGAATTCCTATCATATAAGGAAGTGTAACCTACATTTTCAACGCCTAAATTACTGAGCTGATGGTACTCTGAGGTGGAAAAGAGAAGAATCTTCTCAGTCACTCTAGCCATCCTCATAGACACATTAAATATTCATCGTGCCCTAGAAAAAAGCCCATGAGTGAAGATGTCACTATAGCTCACCATTTTCTTATGATTCTCATCTGCAAGAAGAGAATAATCTTGCTTTCTGCTCTCTCTTCCAGTTCAAAATTTAAATATTTGAAAAGAAGTACTCAGTTCCACAGGAACCCTAAGGCCTAGTCCCTCAGCGTTCAATCTCATGTTGTTCTTCTTTCCTTTCTCTGACCTAATGAATGTGTGATTATTCCCTGGAAAATGGAAGTTAGAAGAAATCCACTCCAGCCTACTGTCAGGTTGTGTCTTAGAAAGTGTATTCTGGGCCTTGTTCCTCGTTCTGTGAAGGCTAAACTCTCAAAGGTTATTAGAGGTACTGCAACTACCAGCAGCCTCTCTGTTTTGTGCAGGGCTTTTTCTAATAGATGTGGTCTAGAATGCCTCTCATTTGAGCAAGAGAGACAGAGAGAACCTCACCTGCAAAGATTGAGGGAGCTATTTATCAGCTGGCTCCTGAGAACTGGATGTTGTTAAAAATGAGGCATTTTCAGCATACTCAAAGGCAGAACTTTAGAGACTTTGCTAATGAGCACATAAGTGACTGCAGACTTGGGCAACTCTAAAATAAGGCGAAGCAAAAGGATGTATTTTGAATACTAAAGAAGCAAAGACTACTAAAGCCAGTTAATTTCTTCTGTACTTTTCAGATTGTGAGTCCTAAATCCTTTAGTTTTCTTATGCTCAGCATTGCAATGACATACCAGGGATTGTGTGCAAATGGTAAATGAGAGCATCCCTGTAGTCATCTTTCCATGGAAGTGCTACAGATTGCCCTGAGCTGTCATTGCCTGCACCTCCAATGTAAGGCACGTGCCATGATATAGGGTAGATGTGTGGGGCTGTCCCTAGCAGACTCAGAGGCAGCCTGATAGGAGTTCCTGCAGGCACCCCTCCGACTGTGACAAATTGTGCTAGGAGGAGCCACTGTAGAGGAGTAATGTCTAAGAAACACTGCCGCTTCCAAGAACCTTTCCCAAAATGCTTTGAGGACTTTAACCAGCAGTTTCATACTCTGTCATAATTGCATTACAGGAGAAACTCTGAAAATAGCTCGCTCTTTCTTTCTTTCTTTCTTTCTTTCTTTCTTTCTTTCTTTCTTTCTTTCTTTCTTTCTTTCTTTCTTTCTTTCTTTCTTTCTTTCTTTCTTTC